>MU915307.1:0-10804 GCA_036418165.1 Cooperia oncophora
GTCGCATTTTTCAGGAAATGATCACAACACGATGGCGTGCCCTGACTGACCCTCGGACAAAGTGCAATGTTTTTTCTGCCACTGCACTACCTCCGCCACCCTTCATAAGGAGCAGAATTATTATTATTGTATCCTTTATCTAGCTAAGACATCCGGTAAGCTACTAGGCAGCCAGTCAACCAGTTATGCCTGTGATAGTCATGGGCAGATACGTAACCGGTGTAATAAATGGCTTTTAGTAAGACATAACGGCTGTAATGGCACCACTTGCTTTCTTCACAATAACCACTGTAACCACTGTGACACTACGAAAACTGCAATAACAGTAACATTACAACAAAATGGTCTGAGAACGGGAAAGGAACCGATGAGGAGGTTGTCATAGGATTTAAACGAACCGTGCGGGATGATCGGCGCCAGCCGAGAGGAGAGAGGAGGAGTGAGGTGAGCCTTAAGCTTTCGACCTTTTCCAGGGAACACATTACAATTTCTGGCGTAGTTCGGTCTGGTGGGGGCAACTCAGCTGATTGTGAACTTGTTAGGGCCACTTTGTGAAGACCTGTGACTAACGTAGCTCACTCACACCATTTCAGAGCTTTACAGAAATTTAGAGATCTCACCAAAGTGAGTACTGCTCGTCAACATGAACTACCAAAAGGAACGGAAAAAGTGCGAAATGCCCCTCCAAGCTAAAGACCGTCCAATTATTTCAGCTTTGCCTACTGCGGCTGTCTCTCATATTTCGTCTCGACTTCCTTTCTCTGCGTTCACCTACTTTCCCATCCTATGGGAGGCTATAAGGACGAATTACGAATTTCCGACTCCAATGCCGCTCGCTCAGACGCACGCCTTGCCCACTGCAGATATGTCGCGCATAAGCTACGTTTACACTTGATAAGGGTCCAAAGACGTGAGGCATGATTTGAGTCCCTCATATTAGAGGTGTACCTCCCTAAGCTGAACAGGGCCGACAGTGTTTGAGTGTGTTACTCAACCCGCACGCTTCGCCCACTTATGTGAAATCGCAGAAATGAAAAAAAGAACAAAAATGGCGAAATCAGAATAATAGAATAATTCCGTCTCAAAGCAAAACTTCAGGCACATTCCGCAACGTTCGTACGGGAGAAACCACTGCCTACCTTAGGCTGCATTCATACTTTGCGGCAGCGTCCAACAGCGACCAGTAGCGTCCATCAGCGTTCCGAGCGTTCCGGCAGCGTCAGCGACTAGAAGGTATAGGTATCGATCTACGTCTGCCAGCGTCTGCCATCGTCGGCCAGCCAGCGACCAGCAACACCTTAGGATTGAAGAGTATGGGGCGATAGCAGACAGCTGGTAGAGTAGGGGGAGATAGGAAGGTAGTAGACTGCTGGTAGAGAGTATGGCGCGATAGGAGGGTAGCAGACAGCTGGTACCCTCCTATCGCCCATACTCTCTACCAGCAGTCTGCTGCTGGTCGCTGGTGGACGACGGTAGACGCTGGCACACGCTGGTAGACGCTGTATCGATTTCTATACTTTCCTAGTTACTAAGCTGCCTCGGAACGCTAGTGGATGCTGCCGCAGAGTATGAACGCAGCCTTAGGATGCTCTCACAGACCCTGCCGTACGCTGACGATTTCTCAACAGGATAGGAGGACCTATTCAGCTGGGGTGGAAATGGCTCTCCCAGCTTTTGAGGCAGAGGAAGAAGAGTACATGTTGGTAAACAGTTGAGTGACGAGACCACCGTAATATGCCGCACTGGTGAGCGCGGCGCACCACGCAGCGGAGTGCGGACGAGTTGTCCTGTCTGATCTGTTATACCCGAGTGTTGAAGGAGCGGGAATTTTCGATACCACAGCTTATGATTTTCGTCTACGCCTGAATTCATGCGACTTTCGCCGCTTCCATCGACAGACGCGCACCGACTATTTGCCGCGAATTGCCGCGCGATGTGCCGCGCGCGACGGAGCGGTAAATTACAATTCTCTTGACCGTTTCCGGTGGTGGAGAAATGGGTTTTTGGTGAATCCGTCATACCACATTGAAGCCACATTTAACACTGGTTTCATAGGCGGAGCCAAATGAACAAGTGTCCACGTCTCCCCTTTCTGAAATAGCAAAAGGGGAGACACACCAATGAGGGAAGCGTTGTGGTCTGAATGGCTCCGCCCGTAGCATGAGCGTGGATTATACCCCCAAAGGGAGTGAGCTCTCAGGAACCGCCGAGGTCAGTAGAGAAGCTACTTTCACTCCTTTGATTCTGCGCGACCGATTTCTTATCACTGAAAGGAAGCGTGATGCCTTATCAAAGTGGTGATGAGCCTAATTTTCCGAGGAAATTTACCACCAGTGAGGTTCATTCGTAATTCCCCAACCCACAACAGTTCCCTCGAGTTTTCGTAGAAGAGTGAAGTGTGTTCCCCTTTTCTGGCTTGACTTGTACTGCTAACACACTCAGTCTTGTTTCCTTCAGCTCTGAGAGTCTCGGTCTTCTATCATCGCGGCTGCATCGCTAAGTATTACAATTATGAGTCCCGACAAAGAGAAATCCAGGTAGCTTGCCTTGACTATGAGAGGTAGAGGGTGCCGGTCAGGAGATCCACGTTATGGCGTCGCGCAGGCTCCAGGGAACTGCGCCCGCGGCATTGACACTCATCTGGGGCCGCACTTACACGCTTGCGACTTTGCCTTAGCCACCCCTTCACGAACTCGGACCTTCTGACCAACACCTCATGTAGAGGAGTTTTTTTCATCAGTATTTTTCTATAGAAATTAGACAAGCGTTCTTTTTTAGACAACCGGTGTTCGACATAAAGCTTCTCTATACGGATGAGGATATGAATATGACAGGTTGGTGGGTTTGGAAGCTTCACCAAAATCCAATAATATAATCAATTTAGGCCTTCCCAAGTGGGAAGTGGAAGAGAAGAAAGATGATGATTCGTTCTTCATATTGTGCATTTCTTTCGGGATTCTCTTTCTTCTTTTGATCCTCCCAACGCTCCTACTACTGGTCCTTGGCGGGTAGGTTTTCAGAATTTGGATATCTTAATCAGTAAACTATGTAGGTTCGCGTTGAGCAGCAACTCGCACAACACTTCGCTTGCGGCGATTTCATGGCGCACCTACGTCGCGCGCGGCGTATGCACCACTCGCGCGCTGCATGTGCGGCTTACCGCCAAAATGACTCATCGTACTGTGATTATATTCGTAATCACCCCTCATCGCACCCAATCCGCCTACTGCTCTTTGAAATGAGCGGTGCCGTCCAATGTAGTTGAGCCATGTCGAAACTGCTCGTCTGTACGACTTCCGAAAATTTTGCTGTCGAGCGAGTTGGAAGGGGAGGGCATAGAACGTACCTGAAATGGAAAAACATCAACAATTAAATGAAATTCTACCCGTGCCAAATACGATATGGTAGCGTTCAGAGTCCGCGACGGCAGCGTTTCGGTCGCGCGTACGACGCGATCGCTCGCGCGGAGCAGTCGGTTGTACGAGCGATCGCGTCGTACTCGCGACCGAGACGCTGGCAGGGCATATCGTTGTTGGGGAATTCCTAATTGGGGGGATCGTATTTGGCCGCCAGCGATGGGAGGTTGAGGTCATATTGGGCCCGAAGAAAGAATTCAGTTTAATAGTTGATTTTCTCGCTTTCGGGACGTTCGGGTGAATGGGGGGGGTGGGGGTATGGAGTCGCCCGCCCTACTGCGACGGCCTCAATTACGGTGTTGCCATAATATCTTTGTGAGACCGCCATTATATGTGTGAGGGTCACTGTAATTGGACTCTTTTTTCTTCGTGCTCTTTTCATTTGTGTCTCTCTTCCTCTACCTAAATACGTAATGTCTTAGTCCTTTCCCCAATGTGTGTCCGATGCTGAACTTGCACCTGTAGAGAGAACGTGCTCAATTCAGCGGGGATTTTATGGACTGTTTGCTTTTTTCTTATTAGGTCATCGGGATCTATTCACTCTTATTGGCCCCATTACCTGTGCTCCCTGGCGCAGTGTATCTTTAGTACTTTCTACCCGCATATTGCCGTCTGAAGAAATTCGAGCTGTCGTGATGTACTGGCATAGCAAACTGCCACATGCCTCAATGTAGAATCTTCGCCTGTCGTTTGGGCGGAGTCGGGCCTGAAACTTTGGCTCATTCATTGGTGCGCAAGTGCACTTAACTTACTTCCAACAAATACGCTCGTAGGTACAAACGATCAGATAGGAAACGTAGTAAGGAGAAATCACAAGTCGAAGATCTTTCACACTTGGATCACATATTCGATCCTGATGGACGCTACAGAGAAACCAAATTCGAAGGAATGCTTGTAAGTCCATCGAAAAGTTACAGTAATCGGGGCAGTTCATAGAAACTTAGAAGAAGCTCCAAATCTGAGGAGCAAATCATGACGTCGGGTCCTGAAAAAAGCGGGGACAGTTGGTCTCCCACCACAATGAGCGTCGATGCAGGGTCCGAGGATCCCCTCCTCCCTAAAGAGTGGTGAGTTGTACAGCTCAAATAATAATGACAGGAAGACGAATAACAAAAAAGAAGAAAAAGGCAGAACAGATGTGCCGGAAATGCCCCATATAGAACCCTATGCTGAGCGCGCTAATACATAAGACGAAGAGAGGGCGTGGTCGGACGAGTTCTCTTATGCTGGTGGCATTCATCCTTCACGATTCGAAATGGAGAGAGAGGGAGGCAGTAGCGGAGCAGCCGCATCTCAGGGAGCCTTTAGAAATGGAAGTTGGGCGTTGCGGTGGGCAGTGGGCGGGGCGGTAGCTTCATTGCGAGAAATATGCTCCATGCTCGCGAGTAGCCATGTCCGCAGTAGGGCCTGAACATCAAATGAACTCGGGACATGCCCTCAAGTCACTCGAAGAAAATGCGGTCATGTAATAAAGTGGGGATCGACACCTGGGCGGAGCTTGGCAAACGTGGAAGACCTCTGGCGCCCTTGTCAATTCCTACGGACCGCGTAAGTGTAATATACTCCGCGACTGTGGATTGACCCTGCTCAAGGCAGAGATTCTGTGAAAAGGTAACTATGTCCATGACGAAAGGATTTAGAGGGGAGACGGGTTCTCAAAGTAAGTCCCAGGTCTCCTATTGCAGCTTTGTCCTGGTACTCCGACTTTTGTAAATCCCGGCGCTTTATTGATTGATGAGATAGATCGGATTACAAGCCCCGTCTCAGATTGCTTCACTTATGAGTGAAAATGAAAAATTATTTGATGTTCTGTGCTGAATTTTATTCTGCAGAACGAAGATGCAGCAGATGATGTGGAAATCCCGTCGAAAACGGAAAAAGATGACTCAGCAAAAAGAGAAAAAGAAAAGAAAAAACCGGCTCATTACAGTTACTCGTTTTATTTAGATCTGTAGAAAACATTTCCCATATTATTTTGAGAGATTTGCTAAGTTTATTTCAGCGCACATCGCAAGACGGGCAGGGAGTAATTTTACACTTTGTGCTCCCACTCTGATGAGACCTGTGAACTCTTGTGAGTACGGAGCAAGCTCGTCTAGCCACCTTTCTAGTTGGCTCGACACATTGACGAAAAGTTGCAAAAGGGTAAAATGTTCTCCCCGCCCTCGGCCAAAAACTGTCCGTCTACTTTCTGCCTTTTCTAGTTGTCTCTTCTTCTCCCTTTCTTAGATGCAACAGGACATGAATTACCGGCAGCATATTTCCACTTATCAGCGGTGCTGCTGGGAATCGTTTCCTAGGAAATTGTGCGATCTATCAATCGAGGACTTCCCAGGCGCTGATTTGTCTAGCATGGGGGAGGGGTTGCTTATTCTCGTGAATTGTAAACCCACTGAAACCAGCTTCACATTGTAGGCCAACGTAGTTGTTGGCAAATGATAGCGTTTCTCTTTACGTCAGTGTAACCTGCAGTCAACAATGAACGAAGAGAAATTATCCTCCCGAACGAGTCTCGCCGAATCAACTTTGGAGGGGTAGGAAGCTCGTTTAGCCCGGGCAGAGTTCCATTCAGAATCTGACTACAGCACTAGGTGTACCGGCGCGAATTCTTTTTTTATCCCTTCCATGTAGTGAATATGGGTCTTCATATTTCAAGACGAATATAGTTAAAAATTAAATAATGTCGCATCTTTGCCCGGAGGGCTGATATGACCCCGCTCCGGCTGCCTTATTCTACCACTGGTGGTCGGCTAGCGATCGATTTGGTAAAAAAGAACCAGTGGTGAAAATGGCGCGAGTAGGCTTATACCATCCCCTTGAAACCACCCCGACTGACTGCGACCAAGTCGACTGTAAGGAAGATGCAACAAAGTCAAGTGGCGGCTCAACCGTTTTTTTTTCAGCGGCGCCAAAAATGAAGAACGTCGGCACGCAGACGGAACCTTCCCTCCTTCAGTCCAATGAGGTGAGCGTCGTTAAACAATTCCGAAAAACAGTTGTTTCAGTCATGGCACGCCATCGTGTTGTGATGAAACTCCTGAAAATACGACCCCCCCCCCCCTAATTCCATCCTCTGGAACGACCCCGCCTCCCCATAATACCTACTACTTTCCTAGATTTTCCCAATTTCCTGCCACTTTTTCCAGTTTTTCCGGAATTTCCCAAGAAAATTTCTAGTTTTTCCCCAAGATTTTGCTGTCGAGCGGGGGAGGGGGAGGAGGGAAGGGCGGAGGGGAGGGGCAGGTACAGAGAATCGTAATACGCCGCGCTATTGGCGTGTCGGCGTGCAAACGTCAGCGCCGCAAATTGACGAACGTTCCAGGTCGTAGTGGAGGAGCGACAGCAGGCAATCAGCAAGCCGAAAATAGTCATTGTGAATGTGCTACGCATGAGGGGGTCTGCATGAAGTCCCGGTATGGCGCCAATCCGACAGGTTAACTCGAGTACGAAAACGCTGCATCAAATCTGCCGCGCGCCGGCGGGAGCGGCAACTTACGATTCTCTTGCGCCGTCTGCCAGGAAGGGGGCGGAGGCGTATATATACACCATAGAAACAGGAAAAACCACGCGAAAATTTAACAACTGAGAAAGTTTTTCCAACGCCGCAAATTTCTCTCCAAGACATACGACCCCCTTCCCGTCCCAACACGACCAAAATACGACCCCACTTTATAGGCGTCCTGTAAACAAGAAAGATCAACTGTCAAAAAAATTCGCTCAGATCAACTGACCCCTTCCCTCCGCGCGATCTTGAATACGACCCCATTGTGATTATCACAACGATGGCGCGCCCTCATTACAGTATGATAGTAGCGTACAAAAGGCAGTGAGCCGAGAGAGAAAGAGCAGCCCTGGTGGCGCAGTGAGGAGTACTGCCTGGTAAACTGTAGTTGAGATTCGAGTTCTCCTGGGGTCCTACTTTGGCCATAGAGAGCGGCACTGCTGTGATAACGAAACAGTCTTCCTCTAGCTCTGCTTTTTTCCGACCCTTCTCCTCCCTCTTGGCCATTATTACAACCCTTTCTGAACCCGTTACCTCTGCCCACGGAGACTCTGGGTTCTTTTTTGGTATACTTCTTGGTTATGATAGTTCCGAAGCAGACTTAAAAAATAAACAGTACCCGAAAAAGAAGGAAAAAGCCACGAAACTTCCTAAGAGTTTCCCTGAATGTTGCAGTATGGATTTATCGTTTTGCAACAGTTTTCTGATCATATGTCACATTTTATGACACGAGCTTTTTACTCCTACAAGAGTTAACAAATTTGAAGTAGCTAATAAACCCTCTAGAACCCACTAAAGTAGCATAATTTGCCATCTTGATACTTGTCTGCATGCGCGGAGTGATTGCTATCATAGCACTGTGTCAAAAAGTCAGCCGCCATTTAGCGGGGGGGGGGGGGGATTTTTCCAAGATTCGACTCTCTCCAAATTTCCTGCTCTGATACGACTCCCCCTCATCCTTCCCCATCGTACTTACCGTAGCGTACATAGAACGGGAAAAACCAATGAAAGTCACAACCGAAAGCCTTCTTCTTCGGATGCATCTACGATCCCCACTACGTCGACCAAATACAATCCCCCTTTCTCTCCTCAACGCGCAACGTGCCCTCCAAAAAGTGCCACCACTACCTCCAACATATCAGTGCTACAAGGTTGACCAATCCTTCCAACCTTCCATGGCGAGTTGATTAGTAATGCTGCATTTGGTAGAAAGCTCCGCAGCAGTCCGCAGTGCCGAGCTCCGAGCAGAAGTAGCAGTCACTAATTCTGCTCGTCTGCATCTCTCATCGATAGTTATTCTCCTCTAAGAAGCACTCGTCTCGATCCTTTTCTATCCCATCTTGAGCCCTTTTTATAAATTCTTTTACCATTCTAATTACTTGTATATCGTTGCAAATTTTTCAGTCAACCATCTATCTTCTGCATTTGATAGTAGTAGTTGTAGTTTTTTTTGGGGGGTACCTGTGAAAGCTTGTCAGCATTGTAGATCCTCTAGGCTGTATGCATGTGGATGCCGGCCAACTGTGTCTTCACCCAGGGTAGTTGTGGTCACTTGTCAAGCACCCTGTAAGCCCCTGTCAAACGTGTCAAAATGAGTGGTCCGTCTCTAAAAAAACTGGAAAAATGGCGCTCCAATGACGGCAGTACCATTTCGCAAAGCTTGACAAGAGTTCACAGGTTTTGACAGGAATTCACAGGGCTTACACCCTGAAACACGATTATGAAAAGACACAGGTGTGCCTTCCCCTCCCTCCCCCCTACCTGGGGTTGTCAGGGCCAACGAAAGTGTCAGAAAGCGGTGCAGTGTTGAAAAAAAAACACTTTTTCAGAGTATTCCCATAATGGAAAATCGTTGGAATATACTCCATCCCGTTTACCGAACGGTTGAGGATGACCACAAGTTGGTAGCTCTTTCCTCTGTTTTAGCAGTTCTCTCTTACATAAAACTTTATCATACTAGTTCTAGTTTAGCCACTACAAAATATTCTTGGAATGTAGGTCGATAAGTAGTCACCCAGGCTTGGGTGGAGCCACTTGAGCGACCTTATTGAAGACATAGGACTGTACTACTGTACACTCACCTCCGACGGCGGTCTTGCAATGTGCGAGGCGAATGAATTCGCAGCTGCCGTAGCGTGCCACTTTTTCCGCTCGAATGTGCATGGGAACGGGGCTGCAGGGTAGTGGTACCCGAGTGCCGTCTCCATCCTCCGCCCGTTCCATTCTCAATGTGCAGCATTTGCGTCGTGCAGAGAAGTAGCTCGATTGTCCATAGCTTAGCGCCTGGCTCAGCAGCGCGAAGCAGTATGGAGTCGGTATCAAGGTCAAGCGCTTTTAGCCGGAAAGGTGGCACAGCTACAGATCCATTCTCCTCACATTCGGCAAGGATCAGGATCGACGGAGGTGAATGTACAGCCTGTCTTCAATGCTTCTTCTTAGTACGAAACTTTTGCTGGGTTGTTCATTGCATCCGCATTACCTTTTGCGGCTAAAAGGTGAGTTATGAGGGCGCTGAAGCGGGCATTCGTCACAATGAACCCATTCCATCCACCTAGTCCTAGACACTACCGCTGCAAGGCCACCGTAACCCAGAATCGTGAGAAACGGGTTGAAGTTCCGTTGCAGGTAACTTGTACTTATCAACTGTACAACCTGGGATAGTCCCAGGTGCGTTTGACTCCTTCGAATGGACACCACACGAGAAAAAAAAACTTTATTAGGAACAAAAAAATCCAACAGCAACTGATGCCAACAATAGTTAGTACAATTAGATGACACACAGAAGATCAACCCAGCCTCTGAAGCTGGAGCGGAGCAGGAGCAGGGAGAAAACCCAGGCGAGACCCCCGAGCAAGAGAGAGAGAGAGAGAGCGTAGACCAACATTTAACACGTTCCGGACCGCGTGACACACATGGTGTGTCATGAATTTGCCTCTATGCTGTCTTTTATTTGATTATTTTGAATATTCTTTCATGTTCTGTTCTTGTGAAAACACGTCTTCGGTTATCAACATATCCTCCCTCATGAGCGTTTGAAAATAGGGAGGAAATTACTGATCAATTTTTTATGAAAAATGATGAAATGATTAGGACGTGCGCGCAGTACGGCGGTCCGCAATGTGTTAAACACCTCAAAAACTGCAGGACGACTCCTGGACCCTCAGTCTTTCTTTTATAGGTCCTCTACTTAGTTAGCCTGAGGGGAAATTGGCGGGTGTTCTCCATCGCCTAGGGGCAAATATCAGTACCTTTGATCTCTCTCGCCACCCACCGCCAGAGGGGGTTACCGTAATCCTGACCATATCGACACATCGCGCGCAGGGGCTCAACATGATCTCCTCTTCTTTGGGATCTCGCCAGTGGGCCGCCCCCTGCTCCTTTCCCTCTTTGACAACTCCATTTCGAAGCAGTTCATTGTCGACGATTAGCTCATAATTTCTGCTTAAAGCAATCGTTTTAGGATGACTCCACGAAGATATTCGCTGAAGGTATGATTTCAACTCTCTTCCAATTCCTACTTCACTTTAGCAGTAGGAACAAAATTGTTCTTGCTCCGTTTTTGTTTCCATCCACCTGTCGTCGCTTTGGTCGCTGCAGGTGAAATGCTATTCATCCTACCTGAAGAAAGTGCAGTTCTTAAGTTTTCTAAGTCCGGGTTCCTCCAGCTGTGGGGAGATTTGCGAATCGCAGTATCGCAGGTTCTAGCAGGTGCTAGCTTTTTTGGGCGCGGTCACAAGGCACACCACCGTATCTTTTCCCTATCCAAAGCCAAGGCTTACAGCACAGACGATCAGAGTAGCCATAGCAGGGCACATCGTTGTTGAGGAATCCCCAATAGGGGGTCGTATTTGACCGCTAGGAGAGAGAGAGGGGGGGGTCGTTATGG
>MU915308.1:13517-26247 GCA_036418165.1 Cooperia oncophora
CTCTGATCCCTCCTCCTTTACCTTCTCCCTCCAACTACTGGACTGGTAGATGCCTCGTGAAAATACCCCTGGACCCTCGCAGCGAGAGCACGTCTGGTTGACAACAGCCCCGTAACCGAGAGGGAGGTCGTATTTCGCACAAATTTTTCCCAGCAGCAAAACGTGCCCTGTTGGCACCCTCAGAATTATTTTTTAGTCCGCCTAGGCACCAGGAGGACATGAAAGTGAGTTAGTCTCTTTACATATCTAATGAGAGATGTCGTGCATAAATCGAGCCTCAATCAAGCTAATAGGAATATTTGTTAGTTCTAATCAAGATGGATGGCCAAGGGGGTTGTGCTCTGGATATGAGCGACAAAAAAATGGCTCTATTAGCCAGCGAAGAACGATGAGGAAGCGAGTGAGAAAGACGGAAGGCTGCGATTGTTTATGAAAGGGAATTAATAGCGCATCGGAATCCCTGTTCAACGAGACACACAGCCTATTCGATTAGCGCCCACTGCAGCCGACGACGCCATCCCCGACATTCCGTGAAGTTTTTTTGCTAGGAAGGAGGGGTCTATTTCAAAAAACTACAAGGCATTCGACTGATTCTATAACCGCTAATGAGATGTCACTGTTTTGATGAGGAGCCCTTTTCTCCAACCCCCTCCCCTCACCCCTCTTTCCTCGAGACTGGAAGGCCAAAATCAAAGTGAGCGGACTACTTCCGAAGATCATTTCATTTGTGGTAAAAGGTCATTACAGGCCAAAGGCATTCGAGGGAGGGGAAAGGGGTGTCGCAGATCACAGCCATAACGAACAATGAACATCTGGCTTCCACAGGAAATGAGTGGATTCCCTTGAATCACGCTTTTTAGAAGTCGGAAAAGACTAGCAGCTACTCGAAAGTGTCGACAAGTGGACGATTTTCTGGAGCTCGAGGCAAGTTCCAAGGCCATAGAAGTGCAATAATGGTAGGAAAGGCAGGTCTGGCACGCGAAGTGATAGAATCGCCCTCATCGCACTAAAGGAGAGCGTTTGTGGCGTTTTTGCAGTTTACTAAGCGCTATTGAACAACATGATTGTTCAGCCATAGAGGGTGGACAGTTTTAACCAGGACCAAGCATCACGTCGCAGAAAACTGGGGATTTGGTACGACACCCCCCTAGAGAGGAGTGTCCGTACGACCCCCCCCACCCCAGTGACTGCGGAGGGTGTAGAAGTACCTCAGTGTTTTTCAGAATGTATATACAGGGGGCCAAAAAAAAGTCACTTCGACCGAGTCACATATCAGCAAAGTTTTCGCAGCCCAGAGAGAAGACGTGGATACGAGTACCAGGGCGGAAGATACCCAAGATGTTCCTCGATAAGCAGGAGCTGGCCCTCGCCCATCACCTTCATGTACACCAAAATATGAAGTCATCTCCAGTCGCAGCCTGACTGGAGAAGACCTTTGGAATTCATGTCACCTCCAAACAGCTGCGAAACTTCTAGTATGGAGTCACCCATGGATAGCTACCTGGAGACCAGTACTCTCGATCTGGAAGACCTCCAACATCGAGCAGCTACTGGTACTATCGAGCAGCTCCGACAACGTCGCTACGGTCTAGGACATCATCTTCACGGCAGTCGCCAAGGCGCGGGTTTGATGGTATGGACCCGGACGCACCTGGAATGGAAAGACCAATATTTTCTTCGTGGACCCCGGGCTGAAGCTGAGCGCTGGCGGTTACATCGACCAACTCAAGAAGAATATCTTCTCCACATGTCGTCGCCCGTACCTTCTTGGAAACTTTGTACTGCTACAGCATTGGGTGCCACCACGTGGAATCGAAGGGCGTTGGAGAAACTCTCGCCTACCTGGAATGGAAGGGGGCTGAGTACCTAAAGAAGATGGAATATCCAAGTAGGTCACCTGACCTGAAATCCCCTCATTAACGGTTCGAGCGGAAGTTCAATAGGATGCTACTTACCGTGGAGAGAATTCGACCACCTCGCTTTGATCTCAGGGACCCACACTAGAGCGCGAGTGTACATTGGAAACTGGAAGTTCCCCTTTTGAAGGAACACAAGTTGCTTTGGCGTGCTAGGCGGGACACTGACTATTTGCTCACGAGAGGGAGGGAAAGTGAGCTGGAACGACGACGCTGCCTTTTAAGTCATGTGCGTTTAAAGGGACACGTAGTCGTCATACACATTGGAGGGTGTATGAGACTATCATCCCCCCAAGATGTGCGATGATGTCGTGGTGCCCGCACAAACATTGCCGGATGGGAGATTACAGGGCCGTGAAACACGCTAATTCTTCCATGCTCCGCCCACTGCCTTTTTACGGCGCAGATTCCCGCCGTTCATAACATCCGTTGCAAGCGCGCCTGTCGCGTGCGGCTCCTTGGCACTTTGCCAAGTCCTTTAATTGCGCTCTCAATACAAGTAAAACGCAATTTCCTGATGCGGATAACATTGGAGGTGCTACAAAATAAGAACAGAAGATGATGACAAGGGGCAGAACTCAAAAGCAACTGTGCCACTTCTGCAACATCCCTCGGAGGCCACGTATTTCCACGAAACATGAAAATAAAAACTAAAAACGGCATACTCGTTAGTTTAATACAAGCAAGACGCAATTTCCTGATGCGAATAAAATTTAAGGTGTTGCTCATGCTTCAAAATCCATGTACAAGGAGATGAAGATGACACAGGCTAGAAATGAAGCACAACGATGTAAATGTAAACAAAACAAAAATGAAAAAATCAAGGAAAGGCAAATTAGATAAACTGGCCTGTAAATTTCTACGATCCGGCGCCAAAGCCATAGAAATACTTAGAACAAACGAGTGGGACGCTTGGGCTGTTTTTATTTTCATGTTTTTGTGGGAATGCGCGGCCCTTGATGGATACTGCAGATGCAGCCGAGTTGCTCTTGAGTTCTGCCCGCTTGTCATCAATCTTCTGCTCTTATTTTGTAGCACCTCCAATGTTATCCGCATCAGGAAATTGCGTTTTACTCGTATTTGAGAGCGCAATTAAAGGACTTGGCAAAGTGCCAAGGAGCCGCACGCGACAGGCGCGCTTGCAACGGATGTTATGAACGGCGGGAATCTGCGCCGTAAAAAGGCAGTGGGCGGAGCATGGAAGAATTAGCGTGTTTCACGGCCCTGTATCTCCATTCCCGGGCATGTTTGGGCGGGGGGACCACGACACATCGACATCTGGGGGGCTGATAGTCCTCATTACAACCCTCAATGTATGAGCGTGACTATGTGTTTTGGAACTAGTGGTGCTCAGCGTACCTTGTACAAGCCACCTTATAAAGATTTTATAATTCCTGTAGAAAGAGTAGTTCATTTGCGCCTTTTTGCAGCTTCACAAAAGTTCACAGGTTTTATCGAAGTAAAACCTGTAAATTAATATGGATTACTAACAAAAACTAGCAAAAGTGCGCAATGCCCTCTGAGGCGAACAACGTCCAAATGTGGTAGTAATTTCCAGGAGATAAAAGGATAGGTTGGTCCAAGTTTGACCGCCAAACCGCATGGCACCCCTTTTACTTCAGCATCTCCGTCCCTTATCTGCAACCCATTCTCCACCAGCCTTCAGCCATGCTATTTTAGGACTAATTCGCTATGTTGGATGTGGTGGAGTCTAATTAATTGTGAAGTACACGGCGAATAACAGTGAGAAAAACTTTGCAGAAAAACTTGCAATAGCACGAAAAGGAAAATTACGACGTGACGCATTGGGCGAAACAAATCACTCTGAGGAAAAGCAACAGCAGAAGTTAATGTTGAATCGTTTCCAGATGTCACTCAATCAAAAGGTCTATCAAACAGCCGATCGTCTAGTGTGTACGTGATTCCATGCAACTTTGCAGAAGCGAATCATCCGGAAGCGAGCTTGAGATGTGGGAAGAAGCAAAAGCAACGGAAGAATTTCGCTAACGAGGCTAAGACTTCAAGGAACCGCTTTGGGACGGTCCGTGATGGCCGATGAAAATCTAAAAAATGACGTGGGAAGGGAAGTGCAGTCCGCACTGGACAGCTTGGTAGCAGTTTTGCAGAAGAAACCTGCAAAGATAAGGCATTAAGACGCTGAGCTACTCCAAAAACACCTCCCTTTTCCAGTTGCTCCGCCTTCAGGGTCTGTTTTGCTTCGAAAAATCGGCGTTACCGGTTGACAAATGTGAAATGGAAGCCTCATTTTCTCATGGTAAGGGAAGGGGGCACGGCTCATCATAGGGAAACAGCTGACTGGATTTTTCTGGGACATTCCTGAATCAGATGTCGGTGCAATAGAATAACCGGCACTGTTTACCCTTTACTTCCCCAATCATCCGAAATCTGGCCAGGTTTTGACCGACTCTTTTCTCCATGGGCGAAATTGGCTGAAAATTTGTACCCTGGGGTATCTGACCTCCTGAACATGAATATCACATCTGCTCCTCATGAAACCTCCTGACGCCCGCGCCAAAATGCCATAAATCACCAAATTCGCTGAAAACTTGACCCCCCTAGTAAATTTAGCAAAAAATGATGAAGTAAATCGGCAGAAAAGTAAAAAAAAGTAACTTTGGAATAATTTTCAGCTTTGGAACAAATGCAAAAACTTCTCAAGACTTACTATTGTCATTTTATTTTATCTTATTGTTCTCAGGGGTAGTCTGACCTCCTGAACACGAATATCACATCCGCTCGGCCCGAAACCTCCTGGCGCCCGCGCCACAGGCGCCGGCGCCAAATACTCCAAACCATCAGCGCCCGTGGCGCGGGCGTTAGGAGGTTTCGGGCTCAGCGGATGTGATATTCATGTTCAGAAGGTCAAACTGCCCCAAGGAGACAACCAAGTCTGTCCACGGAGAAGAAAGTCTGGTCAAAATCTGGCTCGGCTCCCTATGAGTGGGGCAGTAAAGGGTGAATAGTGCCGAATACCTTCCTTTTGTAGTAGTGCTCCTGGGCCTAACAAATCTTGAGCCTACCATCTTTAAGATGAAATTTCTCACCTGTTTTCAAAATTTTCCTCAGAAATGGCATGAAGTATTTCCTTTGAATATCTAGTGAGTTCTAGTCAATCAAATGTGCAAGTTTAGTGGGCAGGTAGAGAGGGGAACGAATGACAGAGGCGGAAATGACCTTTATTGCTAAAGGCGGTACTCGAATTACAAATCTTCCTAATGCTGTCGAATAAATGGACGAACGTGTAGTAATTAAGATGAAATGGAAGGCAAATAATCGGTCAGCCAAATAATCGGTCACCATTGAAAAAATGACCTTTTGAGCAAAACGTAACATTTCTTCGTTTTTCCTTTGACATTTCCTCCGTACCTTCGCTCATCGTGGGCGCACTAAGCAGCTGTCGATAAAATTCGAAATGGAACGTCTTGAAATAGCTACTCCATTCCCAAAGGGTAATGGGTCGTGAATGCTAAAAGGCCAAGAAACTCGAGAAGGGGGTTTTCTCAAGTTGACCGCACTGACCGCACGTTGGCTGAAAGTGAGTGAAGACGAACTGGAAGTGAAGAGTGAACTGCTTATCCAACTTCTAGGGTGTGCTTCCTAGTCGCAGTACGAGTTGACTTGGGGAAATAGAGTCGATGCCCAGCACCACAGCCATGTTGAGATGGCAGCGGCGCTGCTTGTCGACTGTATCTCCCAAGTCAACTCGTATTTGGAAGGAAGGCTGTACTAGGCTGTACTAGTTAAGGATTTTGCTCGAGTCCGTACGACCCCCTCCTGAAGATGGCATGATACGAGCCCAATAGTACCCTGCTCTGATACGATCGAGCGGTCGAGCGGGAAGGGGAGGGGGCTAATATATGTGAGAAAACACGAAATATTCTGGCCCTCAGCGACCAAAATACGCGCACTTCCCTGTTTGCGCGCGAATCCCCGGCAACGATAATGCGCCCTGCTCTGTACCCAACAACTAGACAGCGTTGAGTGCAGCGTACATCACCGTTGTGCGAATCCTACCAGAGGGGGTCGCATCGGATCCAGGCGCGCTGCACTCCCCTCGGCTGAATTTCGGAAAATTGGTTGTATGGTGGGCACGTTGTGAGGGAGGCGGAGGTTGCATCGGAAGCAGAAAATTCCGGAAAGGGGTTACGGGGCTATTTCATTCATTCAATAATGAGCCGGGCTCAATGTTTCACGATTCGTTATGGATATGGCTACCTAAGGCCTAAAAGCTGTTTTCTGCGAGCCCTTTGTTGGGAATCCCCAGTGAGGTAGGTCGCATTTATTCCCGACCCCACCACATGCTTTCTCGAGTGGTTTAGAGTTGTATCAGAGGACGAAATATTGTGAGGGGTCCTACACGAGGGTGGATGTCGGATTTGATAGCTGGATTGGGAGGGAGGGTCTTACTTGATTATTATTTGACAAAATTTCTTTTCCGATCGTCGACTTTCACGCTTCACGATGCCCTCCCCACACCTTACTCCTGATCGGTGCAATTTTATTACTTTCTAGCTGATCGCAGGAAAAGGCCTCCCGCTCAACGGGCTTCCAGGTTTTCCTGTTTTGAGAAATCTCGCCCTCCCCCAACACCAGGAGGTGTCGTGATTCGCATACTCGTCTATGGAACAACTTTTTTTTACCGTAAAGAAAGAGAATTGATAGGAGATGGGTGAATTGAGTAGAGAATTGTCCGATAAACAAACAGGTAAATAAAAGTTAAAGTGAATATTTCTGGGCGAAAACACTGGATCGTTTTCTGGTCTAAATGATAAAGACTGAGTAATAGGGAATAGAGCATGAAAGGCACCATTCGCAAACGCATATCTCCGGAAATTGGGTTCAAAAGCCATTGTATAGGTGCTAACTGATTCAACAGCGAAGAATTAAAGCAAACGTGAGACAGCCGAAAACACCCAAACAGCGTTTGGGAAATTTTCCAATAGCAATCTCGACCAGAGTGCACATCGTTGGCCATTCAGTTAGCATTGACTGGCCCAAGCTCATTTCGTTCGGATTAACAAGCCGATAAACGTTCCCGAAGTCCCAACAATGGTGATTTGGAGCCCACTGCCTGGAACAGAGCACATCATCAGTTGGAAGCCTTTGGCCGACCGTCCATCAGCCCCCCTCCGCCGTAGGAGGTGGCATACGCCTTCCCCGCCCCGCCTCCCCTCTAGTTCCGCTCCTCTTAAACGATCGATAGTGTTCGCGGCGCGGGAGGCGGGGGGGGGGAGGGCATGGCATATGTGAATCGGAAAAAACCACGAAAGAAACCATACGCTCTCATAGTCAGAAGGCACAATAACGACGCCCCACTCGAGACAGCATCATTGGGTTGGGGATTTTTGATCAAGTCCGTACGACACCCTTCACCCCACCCCCTTCTAGAGGTTTGCCTTTGGTACGACGCTTTCTCTTCTGGTCTTGTCCCTCCGACGCGGGAACGATGGCAGCTATTCGAGCTGGCTGGACTCAAGGCGGGTGGTCATATTTCTCCCGGTCAGAAGGCTAAAATACTGTTAACTGAATCGCCCCCCCCCTCTCCCAACAACAAGCAAATACGACCAGGAATGTAGCCGATTATCAGAATTCTGCATTTGCTTTGGTTTTAAGAAATCATTAATGTCCACTCTTTCCCAAAATTGGAGCAACTTCTGACAATGAGTTCGTAGTTGTCTTCGAAGGGTGAAGGTGGAGAGGAAGCAAACGGCCGGCTTACCACGTGCACCCTCTGGAGCAAACTTCTTATAAAATTCCAGCTAAGCCAAACGAGCTTTCAGGGTCAGATAAAATGGTACCAAAGTCGTCAGGATTGTACTGGCTTGGGCATCGACTGCTTCCGCAACTCTAAAATGAACAGGCCAAACCGCATCTGGTCGCCATTATCACTCAGAGCGGAAGAAGAGTGCACGGCGCATCTAAAACAGTACTAATCCAGCTCGAAGGCTTTAGCTTTCTATTATGGATTTTCCTTCTAGGTATGACTATCCAAGTCGGCAGTGTGTCAGACACCAGTTAAAATGAAAAATTGCAGCAAAAAGAAAAGCGATACGAGAATGGGACGGAAAGCACTCCGACTTGTCGAGCATTAAACTTAAGCCCTTCCAGCACATGTGGTCAATTAAATGGCCGCCGTCCTATTCAACAACCTTTTCCACTATCTCGTAAACGGATAGATGCCCGTCCTTTCCGGCTGCAAACACTGGATAAAAGTCGACCTAAGGACGCACACAATCCCCTTCAAAAATCACCTCCTTTTTGACGAGTAATCATTTGGGAACCAACCTCATTCCCGGGGAGGGGACAAGAGCATTGGGGTGGCCAAAAGTCGCCTTTGGTGAAATGTGACGGGAGAGATTATCAAAGTGAAAGTACGTGACAAGAGATCTCTCGTTTTGTACAGTGTCACCTCTAGAGACTCCTGAGCGAGTTGGGGTTGGCAGAAAAGGAGAAGAAACGAGAGAGGGAATACCCCATTGTGGGCGAAATAGATGTGGGAGTTGAAGAAAGGCTTAGGGAGAAGAGATTCGAGAAGCCAAGTCCACAATCGAACCTATCCTGCACCAAGTAAAGCTTTCGTACCTCCGGAAGCGATTAGTCAGCGCCAGACCTGCCTAGGACGGTAAAAACTCTGACTTATTGACCTTTCAATCGTCATCCCCCACTCACTGGAGAGCCTCGCGGGGATGACGTAAGACAGTGATTCGTCTGGGTTGGAGGCGGAACGAATTACTTTTTATTTTTACTATCCTTTTTTTCTTTCTCCTACTTCTTCTCTTTCTTTACTATTATTCACTGGCATGTGTCAGGCTTCATTTTTTTCCTATATTATACTCATATGAAACCACGACACTCCAAATTAGATTGATGCGTGCAGCATTTTGAAGGTGGGCTGTCCAAAAAAGCTCCCTTTATCATTTCATTTTTTATCATTGTTGTTTATTTTCATGGCACTCGAAGGCTAAAAACGCACATGACTGGTACGCTCATTACAGATGTAAATAAGAGAGAATTCGCTGCACTCAAGAGGAGGAAACCGGACGGTCTTAATTGATATCCTGTCCGCCGCTCATCTCATTTACAGCCATCACCTCACCATTTCCTCCTTGTCGAGAGGTGCATAAGTGGTGGCGTAAGAAGAGACAATCCTTTCATGAATTCTCCTTAGTTCTCATCCTACTTCTCCTTATATATTTTTCTTTTTCGCTTTTCATTTCTTTTGCTTCTAGTTCTCTGCTACTTCTCCTTATATTTTTCTTTTTCGCTTTTCATTTCTTTTGCTTTTTTTCTAGCCTTAAGTCGCTGGTGAGGCGGAGGTGGTGTAGTACAAGTGGTGACGCGACAACGCGCAGCGGGCCTCAAATCGCCTGCTTCCGTTTAAGGCCAGCCAAGCCTTCTACCCTCCGGGGACGCTGGATTGGTACCAGATTCGGTCTGAGAGGATAATAACGCTGACTAGTACATTGGCTGGCTCTACAAATTTTTTGTAGCGCCACATCGTATCCCAGGAAAGGAACGATGCAACGATGAAGATTTTACTTTGACAATTGCTTTAATTGGTCCGCCCACCACAAAATGCTCCTCTGCAGCGACGCCCATTTACCCATTCACTACCATCTTAACTTCCCCCAAGGTTATGGCGTCGAGTGGGAGGGGTAAGTACCTCCGATCAACTATACAATAGATCTGCCTCCGCTTCTACTAGAAATGATTATATACGGTTATATTAGGTTGTTCGAAAAGTAATGCGACACTTCGACCAAATTTTTCGGACTAAATTTTCTGCCACTAAAAGACATCTCCAAATCACAAGGTATCCCCCTCGCAGTTGATGACTAGGACTAGTGCCCTTCTTTTGCACAGCTTCTCATTCCATTCTCATAGAACTACGGCAACTATGATAAAAAGAAGAGGTGGACCTCATTCTCGAGTTGAGGTCGATTTTCGGAATTTTTGCTTTTTAAAGATGCGATAGGGACCAAAGGAGGTGGTAATTAGAGGCTGCTAACTTTGTTAAATAACCTGGGTACGGTCGCATTCTCTGATCGAAATCCATGATCTTTTGGCGTAGCCTGATCCCCACATGCGGTCTTCGCATTGCCGAGTAGTAGAGAAAAATTGAGTATTTCGCGTGACGTCATCCATATTTTGAAGTCGATTAAGGTGGACTGTGGTCCTTAAAACGTGCTAGTATCCAAGGTGTTAATCTTTGGAAGTCCGAGCCCCCAATAACACACTGAAGCCTTTATCCCGTGCACATCTGGTTTTTGGCTGAGTAATCTAACTTGTTCTAGCTTGAGAGATCGCTGTGCGGGCATGTGGCATGATGTACGCAAGGATCGCCCAACACTCGCCTACACCAACCCACCAGATCTGCACAAATGTTCTTCATGTGTGTAAAGCAAAAAACCTACTTAGTCACGGTCATTCGTTGTGCTTTGTCAAGACGGGTTTTTCATCTCCACTGAAGGCATCCTTCACAAAAATGTTTTCCGATAACCGAGATTGCGGAGAAGCATGGCAGTTGTCAGTCAGGTGGAGCCTAGAGAGTGTTGCCAACTTACTGGTGGTTTTTACGTTCTCTCTCAAGGAAGCCTTGAGTTGAAAGGGCCCATCATTCCTGTGCTGTGGATCGACCTGTACATTGCCTAACCTACGAAAGTGCAAATAAGTCCCGCCTAAAAGCGGCTGTGATGGCAAAAGTCTACCTTTTGCCATGGCGAGGCGCATATCCTTACCTCAAGACAGACGTACATGTTAGCTTCGCTGACTACGGAACGTGCAGGTGATGGATGGGATAGGTCGAAAGTGACATCGAGTTTCTGAGGGGATCCGTTTAAAGGTCTTTTGAAGAACTCCACCAGCGAACGTCGTGTTATACCATGCGCAGAAACCCTAGAGGACAGTGTCCACTAATCAGGGATAAAAACATCCAAAATGACTTTTAGTCTTATATATTTATTCGACTTTTGGTCGAACAGTTTGCAGAGAGTGCCGCATTAATTTTTGAACAACCTAATATACTGCGCGTGAAACGGGAAAAATCAATAACCAGAAAACTTTTCTCGTGCAAGTTATGACCCACCCTCTCCAGCGACCAAACACACGAGCCCCTTTCAATTACGCGCGAGCTAACCCCCCTCCCTATATAAGGTGAGCTTTCCTACCGGGAACGCTGGGTTGCGATGTCAACGGAGGACAAACCACCCATATCACCCAACACTCGGCTGATCCGTGATCTCAAAGGTAATCGGTGTACTTGGTTTCCCCATGAATTATGTGATGGGTTACTGTTTCGAAGTCCGTAGCGGTATACGATATTTAAGTCGTTTTAAATCATAAATTATTTCCACTTCCAGGCTCCGAAGAAGGCAATCGTGCCGAAACGTTAGCCGTTCACTGTGTATACCAACCTCGTGTGAAGTTTGAAAGCAAATAAATATTCAACGATTATGCCGAGTTCCACCGAGAGCCGGACATGGCGACTACATACACTTGTTTTATCTACAACGAAGGTTGAGCCTTCATAGTTAATCCATAAACTTCTGCCGAGATGGGGTTGCGTCCAGTGAGGCTAGTTTTTGGCCGCCGCCGCCAACCACCTGTTCCTCCAAACCAGTTGTGGGAGCAAAGCTAAGCGGTGGCAAACAAGCAAACAACAAGAAACGACATGACAATTTTGTCGCTCTTCAAAGAAAAAAAACTCAAAGAAGTGGCTGGCCTCGCTTCTAGATTCACCTCCTGCGCTACATCATCTGTATGATGAACCAAATGATAAAGAACTATGTCGGAATCTAGAATATTATTCAAAGAAGGCTGTAATTTCAGAAGATTCTAGACAAAAACTTAAAAATCAGGTTGATGGATAAGAACTGATAAGTTCCTTCTGGAGCCGTGAAGAAGAGTCATTTAGTCATTTCCGCTGAAGGGAGAGGGTGTCATTTCCGCTAGGAGAGTAGGAGCGTGAAAAGGATCTGAAACAACTCGCTGCGTTGCTTGAATTAGTTGGTACCAATACGAACTTTTGCCATGCACTCGTGCACTCGACTTCCAAAAAAAATCTATCAAGGCCTATGAGCTCTTATTGGGCCTTGATGTGGGAAGGTCAGCCCATGAGATCAGTGTCCTTAAGTTTGCATTCTATTATTTCAATCCCTGTAGGCCGAACGGGGAAACCGGCTCGGCTGGGGAATCTTCACAGAGGGTCGCATTTAGGATAGCTAGGGATTGATCGCACTCGGCTTTCTGGAAAACAGATCAATAGGGTTGGGGGTTTTGGGAAAGCGTAATGAGAACGACCAGCACCCTTCTACCTCGTAATCCCACCTCCCATCCCAGTTGCGACGGAAGCGTTGCGGGAATTCTCAATGGACTTGTAGGTAACTGGCAGTTGCGACAGAGAGTTGGTGGAAACACCTGCAATGGAACCCGTAGGTAGAGTGCAAAAAGTGGCGCTGTCAGGTATGGTTACAACTTTAGGTAGAGGGATATATATTAGGTTGTCCGGAAAGTTCTTAGCGTTTTGGGTGTTTAACTTTAAACGATCATAACTTTCTTAACACTCATCGGATTTAATCCAAATAAGCACCATTCGAATCAGCACACTTTTGCCAATGTGACAGCAGTCGAGAAATCCCATCAAAAAAAACTGGGTGGTCGAGAATCCACGAAATCTGCGAAGGTCTTTTTTGCCTGGTCCTGTTTGATGAAGTATTTCTCAGCA
Organism: Cooperia oncophora; assembly: GCA_036418165.1. Classification (NCBI taxonomy): domain Eukaryota; kingdom Metazoa; phylum Nematoda; class Chromadorea; order Rhabditida; family Trichostrongylidae; genus Cooperia; species Cooperia oncophora. The sequence goes on from MU915308.1 coordinate 26,178, forward strand.
GGAAAGTTCTGAAAATGTCTGAAAAGGTGACAGTCGGTTGGTGAAAGGTCTAGAGAATATGGTGGGTGAG
>MU915309.1:0-11015 GCA_036418165.1 Cooperia oncophora
CGGTTCCAGAGCACTCCAGACACCGGGAAAAAGTAGTTTAAGATCAGCGAGGGGCTATCATTTGAGAAGTGCGAAGCATACGTTCGGGCAGAGCATGCTCCGAGGTGGGTGGGGCCGAGTTGACAGAGTCGTAAACGGTTCCGAAGCACTCCGGATATCGGGAAAAAAGTAAAAAAAGCTGGAAGACGACATCACCACGGCAGTGCATAAATTTTAAATAGGATCCACTGTACCAACTCTTCAAGAGGCCCTCCGCAGAGAAATGCCGTTCCCTCGGAAATATGTCCACACACCACAACAAAATCCTGAATTTACTTCAAGAGTGACCGCACTAAAACAGGACCTTCTTCGAGTATACCGTGATCATCGAAATCGGCGAACTCCGGACAACATGACAGATATGGAGCGAGCAGGTCTTACAAAAGCAATCAACTTGATGAGGTCGCCATGATTCTCAGATAAGTGCGGTGGTTTTGTTGTGATGTCACGAGAACGAGATATTGCTCTGAGTGAAGGTGTATTGTCGGATTCCACTACTTATGAGGTGGTTTCCATAGAACAGTACAAACGAGAGTGTCAGAACCTTGAGGAGGTGATAAGAAGAACCTTCGGTCCGAAGTTAGAGAAGTGTACGCAAGCGTACCAACTTATTATCAACTTGTAAAAACGCATAAGTTGGTTAGAAGTGAGCATGGCGATGTGGTGGACCTCAGGTCCATCAAAACAAGGCCAATTGTAGCATCCTGTGGCGGTCCAACGGACAGAATAAGCTGGTTTCTGCAGCGCATCCTCTGTCCACTGCTTTCATATGTTCACCATCACCTCAAGAACGTGAAGCAATTCCTGGAGCAGTTACGGCAGTGCAACTTCTGCGATAACCACGACTTGGAATACGAAAGTTTTGATGTTGTTGCACTTTACACAAATGTTGACATACAAAGAGCTGTAGAGGCCTGTATGCGTCTTTTACGCCTTCACCATCCAACAACTCCAACTCTTTGGTCTGATGTCGACATCGAAGAGCTCCTTCGAAACGTGGTTAAGGTGAACATATTTCGCTTCAGAAATATCTATTATAAGCAGACGAGGGGACTCGCTATGGGGAGCCGATTGGCACCATTGCTTGCTATCATATTTATGGATAGCCTTGAAAGAGCAGCCTTAGCGTCCGAAACTCTGTATTTCGGACGATATTTTCATTGTCGGAAGATCACGGACTGCTTTACGACAAACATTTGGAAAGCTCAATGGAATGTGCCAGTCAATAAAGTTGACAGCCGAACGCCCTTCCCCGGATGGTTTCCTCCCGTTTCTGAATACCAAAGTCAAGATTTCGGAAGGTCAGATCAACACCATATGGTATAAGAAGTTGGCATCCCAGAACATCCTCATTCACGCGAGAAGTTGCCATCCTCTTTACATGAAAGTGAACGTAGTCCGCCATATGGTTACGACATCACATGAGCTGACCTCCACGAATCACGAACAAATGGAGACAGAAGTGAAGAACATCTTGCGGCAAAACGGATATAGAAATCGGCAGCTTCGATGCTGGAGGCCTTACCGATCACCCTATGGCACTCCACTCGTGTTACCTTTCATCAGCGACTCGTTCGCTGTTGATGCTAAGCGCGTCGTAAAACGATCAACTGACTGTGCGATTTGTGGAGAACATAAGGTGTGTCAAGAAAAGTGTGTGGTGTACAAAATAGTGTGCCTTTCATGTCACGAGTTTTACATTGGAGAAACATCGAGGCCACTTCACAAGAGAATGGAGGAACACTTAAGAGCTTTGCGGAGCCCACAGAGCTACCCGGAGAACCCATTCTCGAGACACCGCACATTTCGACCACCTGATAACTAAGGCACGCTCAAGAAAGACCGCCGGAACTTCGCATCTCCATCGTACACAGAAATGTGGTAGATCCAGTTGAAAGAAAGATCAGGGAGGCACTGGAAATAAAGCAACAAGAACCACCAATCAACAGCAAGGAGGAGATGAAAGTGGCAATGAGTTTGTTATCAATATAAGACGTGCAGAATGGAGACATACGTGACTTATTCGAGATCACCCTTGTCCCGCACCCTTATAAATGATCCCAATCCTTCCACTTTTATTTCTGCCAATACTGCTACGTAGTGAGGCCTGACGGAGTTTTGTACTCCTTCCCCCTTCTACATAGTGTGGGTTGTTGCTATATTCACTTTATTAATGCTGTAACATTGTAAGGGTATATGCTGTTTGATTTAAGATCGAGTGACCTGAAGAAGGGCTTATGCCCGAAACGTTGTCATATAATAAAGATTCAATGAAAAGAAGAGCTTCGTCCTTCTATTCACTACAACAAGATTGAACACAATGAAGCTCAGGGAACCATCGATTCTGGGAAAAAAAGTAGTTTAAGACCAGCAAGGAGTCATCGGTTGAGAAGCGCGAGGCAAACGTTGTGGGGGAGTGTGCGGCGAGGTGGGCGGAGCCGATCTGAAAAAATTCCTGAAACGGTTCAAGAACACTCCAAACACCGGGAAGAACGGATTAGGTCACCGAGGGTCATCGGTTCACAAGTGTGAGGCACACCCGCTGTGGGCGGAGCGTGCAGCGAGGTGGGCGGAGCTAAATAAAAGAAATTCGACGGTTCCAGAGCACTCCAGACACCGGGAAAAAGTAATTTGAAATCATCGAGGGGTCACCGGTCCACAGGTGTGAGGCACACCGGTTGTGAGCGGAGCGTGCGGGGAGGTGAGCGCAGCCAACTTTAAAAATTCTTGAAAGGTTCTTGAATACTTTAGACACCGAAAAAAGTAGATTAAGGGGTCACCAGTTCACAACTCTGAGGCATACCCCTTGTGGGTGGAACGTGCGTCCAGGTGGGCGACCCACTCTCAGAAACTCTTCAAGCAATTCCAGAGCGCTCTAGGCACTCCAGACCTCTGTGATACGGCCTGCCTTGCGGGGCGTGGCTCCATCGCGCCTACCTGCATTCGTATGATCAAATGCTCGACTAACACCCGACTTTTTTCTAATCCACTTGATCAACGCTCCTTACACCATTAAATACACCGTAATAGTGTTGAAAATAGCAGTATGATGTGGAATATGAACATGCTATTGGTCAAAGAATGTTGACCATCTGTTCAAATAAAAGAAAAGCCGGATACTAGGTGGCTACTTGAAATGTGTGGAAGAAGATAAGCGCGGCGGAGCCGCGCCTGCTCGGCGAAGCCGTGCTGTGTCTCAGAAGGAGGCGCGTCGGCGAAGCCGGCTGGTGTTTCTATATGCAAACTCCTAATCCACTTTCTCTGATGGCGAATGATCGTGGCTTAGCCCTCAAACAGATGGAGTGATTTTCAATGTAAATCCGAAAACAGAATGTCGGAAGGAAACACCTAAAAGAAGGACGGGAAGGGGAAAAAACGCATTTTCAACCTAGATCAAGCTACAACACAAATCAATTACATCTCACATTTGTGCACTTCCTTTTTTCCATATCTCGATGACCCCACCTGCGCTATGGCGACGCGGCTCAATAGGCGATGCAAAAAGCGCCACTTGCGGTGCATTGGCACCACAAGCAAATTATTCAAAGCAGTTGATTCAACAGGGAATTGCTACAGCGCATCCAGTCAGCTAACCCTCATTCGCTGCGGACGAGGGGGCGTGCCAAGCAATATGGGTGTGCAACGACGCCAAATCCGTCTCTGCCAGTAACTGAAGTACGTATGCGACAACGTTGGTAGAAAAAGAGTGATTCGAACAATTTGGTACAGTCTTGTCATTTGCCCGCTTCAGAAACTGGTGGAAAAAGGTTTGGCACCACGCCAAATTCATCCCGCTTGATGCACCCCTTCCCCAGCGGCAACGTTGACCATAGCAAGGCTTTCACTATTTCACAATTACTAGCCGAAGATTTCAAAAAATTCCGCTCAGACTCCGACATTGGAGGTTTTCAGTGCCTCACAAATGTCAGTCACGAATAAGATATTCGTTTTGGGCCTCGGCGCAACTTAACGCCAATGGGAGGGAACGACGCGCCATCAGTTTCTTTATCGAAATCGATATGAATCACAGTGTACAGCATCCTCGCGCGAAACCCGTGATGTCGAAAAATGTCAGGGTATTGGAGACCAGATGGGCCATGCACGTTATGCGATACGAGGATGATCGCTGGACCACAGCGCTCACCTACCGGATTCCACTGGATATTACTGGCCCCCGCTTGAGCAACTCGAGTCAGCGGTGACACAGGTAAGGCTGCGTTTATACTTTGCGGCAGCGGAGCGTAGCGTAGCGTAGCGCTCGTACGCCAGCGGCAGTGCTGGGGAAGGGATAGCTGTCGATCCAGCGCTACCAGCGTACGCTAGCGTTACGCCAGCGTAACGCTAACGTGAGGGCACGGGAAGCATAGCTATCGATCTAGCGCTCCTAGCGTTTCACGAGCGCTTCACTAGCATTTCATTAGCGTTTGCAGCGGCGGGGTAGGCAGAGTTATAGAAGAGTAGGACTCTCCTACTCTTTGATACTCCCTAGCGTAGGAGAGCATTTTGTACTCTGCTACTCTTCTATACTCTCTAGCGTAGGAGAGTATTTTGTACTCTCCTACTCTTCTATACTCTCTAGCCCCGCCGCTGCAAACGCTAGCGAAACGCTAGTGAAACGCTGGAAGCGCTACGCTACGCTGCCGCAAAGTATAAACGCAGCCTAACAGTGAGGTGATTGACTTTATTTGGGATCCATGATTGCGAATGCACACAACCACTGGTTGGTGCCCAGCTCATTATAGTACCAGAAATGGCGCCCGCCGACAATTTTTATTCTCAACAATCTTCATTGGAAATGATTTGTTCTTATGCCAGGCTTATTCGACATCATGATTACAGGGGAGAGAGGGGGCAATAAAAAAAGTCACTTTGATCTAGTCACATAATTAGTCCAAGATTTAGCAGCAGACAGAGGCGTGATACGCTATACCAGAGGCGAAGATACCCCAATGATGTCCCGTATAGCAGCGAAGCTGGCTCTTTGCCCATTAACTTCATGCACACTAAAATATGAAGTCATCTCCAGTAGCAGTCTGACTGGAGAAGACCTTTGAAATTCACGTCAACTCCAAGCAGCTGTAAAACTTCTTGATCATGGAAGTCACCCATGAATAGCTGCCTGGAGTCTTGATCTGGGAGACCTCCAACATCAAACAGCTCCGAGTCCAGGATATTATCCTCACCGCAGCCGCCAAGGCGTGCATTGATGGTATGACAGGACGTACCTGGTATGTCGGAAGTATATTTCTCCTCCGGACTGAATGTGAAGCGCTGGCGGTTACATCGAGAAGAATATCTACCCCACGTGTCATCGCCAGCACCTTCTTGGAAACTTTGTACTGCTACAGCATTGGGTGCCACCACATGCGAATATGAGAGGGAGTTTGGAAAAAACTCTCGCCTACTTGGAATGGAAAGGCGTTGAGTACCTAAAGAAGATGGAATATCCAAGTAGGTCACCTGACCTAAACTCCCTCAATTACCCGGTTCGGGCGGAGTTCAATAGGGTGGTCTACGGTGGCGGAGAAATCGACTATCTCGCTGATCTCAGGCACCACATCGCGGTCGCGTGCCAGAATCTCTCGATGGCGCTCGTCCAGAAGGCTGTGGCGGAGTCATGATATAGTATTTAATATGCTCTTTAATATGGTGGTGGAAATGTCCGATCAGAATTTAATAAAGTGTAACTTATAGCGCCTCGAAAGTCAAGGAAGAAAAGTGACTTTTTTATTGCCCCCCTGTACGAGCACATCAAATTCTTTATAACCAGTACCGACTTGGCGCCACGACTTTCTCCACCGAAACTGCTACTATTCAGCATTTGAGGTCATCTTGGTGTCAAAATCACGAATGCGACTCTCATTTCTTATACCAATGAGGAGGAGTGATTCCCACAATGAATAAGCCACTAAGTGTAGGACCAGAATTTTTCGAAAACCACAGTATTTGGCTTCGTTGCGAGACCTGCTACCGTACTTCCGGCACATTGTAGGGCATTTCAAACTGGCCTATGTAATTTCCAGTGTGCATATACTTGATTCGGAGAAGTTAATAAACTTTAATTACATAGAGCATAAAGATGAAGATTATTAACACATTGCGGACCGCCACACTGCGCACATCTCCGAATCAATTCATAATTTTTCGTCAGTAATTCATCGGAAATTTCCTACCTCTTTTCAATCACTTGTAAGGTAGGTATCTTCCGTAACCGAGAACGTGCTTGGGCAACATTAGAACATGAAAGGAAAGCCAAATTAATCGAATAAAACACCGCATAGAGACGAATTTTTGACACACCATGTGTGTCACGCGGTCCGGAACGTGTTAACTTGGACAAAATGTTTTGCGTTTTTTAGATTTTACTGCTGTATATACACGCAGGCCAATTTACTAGGAGAGCAGCTAAGGAAGTCTTAGGAAGAGCACTTCATCAGAAGGTTGAGCTTAGGGCTTACGATACGCAGGAGGAAATACTGAATGCTTCCGAAACCGCAGACATTTTTCACCCTGATAATTTGATTGCTCCAGTCAAAGGTGAAGATACAGTTCTAAGGCTAGGATTCGTACTCAGTTTGCTATGGGGTCGAGCAGTTTCTGGCTTGTTGCTTCGTATGGAAATCTAGATTAACTCCTGAAAAAAGGAAGTGAATATACGGACACACCACCGTTTATATCACGAGAAATCAGAGCAGGAAATCGTAAAATATTCGCATGTTTGAAAGCATCTACTGCTATCTCCTTGTCAGCCTCTGCTTAATAAAATACTGATCAAGATCATATGAACTTTTGATCGAAGTGTTCTTGAACATTTCAAAGTTCCTTTCCATGTAGCATGTAGAAACGACGTGCTAACTTGTCAAAAAGGCAGGAAGACTGTTTTGATCCCTTTGATAATCCTCTCTTTGACAAATGTCTACCTTCCGTTCTCTCTGAATCCAAAAGCAAGCGCATGTAAATTTAGGCCAGTTTGGAATGCCCGCAATGTGCCACAAGAGTACGGTAGCTGGTCCTGCAACGAAGCTAAGTACTGTAGTTTTTCGAAAAATTCCGGTCTACACATAGTGGCTTATCCTACCCCGAACTCATCCTTAGCAGAGGCCCTGTGTTGACGTTTTCGCCAAAAATGAGTGTCGTATCCCTGCTTAAGACGCCAAGCAACACTTGTATGCAAGTTAAAACTAATTTTGTTGAAAGAAGCGCCATAGCGCTAAATATGCGCCTATTAGAATCACAGTACGGTAACTTCAGTAGGCGAACAACCATACACCGTACCCCCAAATGAGCCGTAAATAAATCTGGATGCACACCAAACACAGTATCTCACGACAACAGCGTCGAAATTGCTTGGGGAACGTACGTGAATGCTAAGGATATCCAAAGGATTAGAACGATTGCATAGAGTAGTGTTCGTAAGAACTATAGGTCCGTTGGATGCTCCAATAAATCATTTTTCTATTTATAAATGTACTTGTATAATTGGGTTTCAACGGCACTCATCAAAAATAGTCCGCGTTTGGGTCAGAATTTCTCATGACATTGCAGTGGAGTCTTTGCACATTACTGAAGTGAAGCATTTTCCAGATGAAAATGTCACGAGCTTCCCCGAAAACTGATTAAATTGGTGGAACAAAATGGTTGTGCATGTCTTCTCCTTCACAGGTCACGCATTCATTCCGTGATAAATGCCCTGCTTTCCATGTTCGAGTAGTGGTTTCAATTATCCACATTCTTATATATGGTTCTGATGACAGTATAGCCTCCTTGTCGTGTGTTTACCACTGCCTGCTTGCTTCCTGTTGGTTTCGTGCGATACGAGGAATGATGACAAGCATAGTTTCTCTGAACGAAATACAGTACGAGTACGAGATCCATAGTCAGCTCTGTCATCGCCACGATGGCCATGACCCTCTCCCCCCCCTAATCCCCGCATCCAACTCTTCGAGGCGTGGGCGTAGCCCCAAACCCTATGCTTGTATAACCAAGATAAACGGTTGGACTATTCGTCTCGTCTGCAATCTACAAAACCGCTACTGAACCGCCACAACAAGCTCTATTCACAGCTTCAAGAATAAGCTCGCAGTTGAAACCTGAACTACTCTAGGCATTCTAGGAGCGGTGCTGAAATGAGGAGAAAAAGTTCTGCATAGTGCAACAACATTCGTTCACTAATCTGGAAGGCGAAAAGTTTCCCATTCCGATGCAGTCGTGTTGTCTTTAAAACCTAAACAGATTCTTATTTGATCGAGAATTGAAGAAAAAGAACTCGAAGTGATGAAAAAGCACTCGAACTGAGTTGTCGGTGAGGCTGCGTCATAATTCTTCGTTCTATCATTATTAGCGTTTCGAGCGTTTCTGCGGCGAAAGGAATTGAGGTATCCACTTACGCGTTTTGAATCTTATCAGCGGATATGCTAGATTTGAGCGATCATTCTTCTGCCCAACGCTCAAAAATGCTCCTGGGATAGCAACCACACACAGACGCGCGTTGTCATGCAATTTCGACGCCTGATGTCGATGAAATGGATGTGTTGGTGTTGTCAGAGTTTATTTGGGGTTCCTTCGGTGTACGGTATCGTTGTTCGCCTACTGAAGTTATCGACTATTAGAATCAAGCGTACGCCGGGTTACCAAGAACGAATGTCGCGCTACACACTTATACTTGCAGTAGCGTCCACCAGCAACCACTTCCGAGCGTCCGGCATGTCAGCTACCAAAACATTGTGGATATCGATCCAGCGTTTATCACTCTACCAGCGTCCGCAGCATAGGCGTAGGGATAGTAGAGGGCGATGGCAAATAAGATATTCAGTGGGGAGAAAACGGCTCACAGTAATGTTTAGGCGTAAGTTTGGGTGCAATACGTAACGCGGTTGCACACTCACGCCATAGACGACGCGCTCAACCTCAATGAGGCAGTCTTACCTCTGCTCCTTAATTAGAGCCCATGCATCATAGAGGTTCGGGCGTTAAGTTGATCTCCTTCGGGGGGAAAGATAGAGGTGTTCTCTTTTGCAGAGCAGTTTGTCTGCCCGGCTCCGCTTGGTCCGCTACTGCCATGTCGCGTCCAGATCAGCCTTAGCAGAAACGCCCCGCACCTTCGGGATACTTTCTACAGTAACTCAGTCTTCTCGACTGTGTTCTTGATTCGAATAGTCCTATCAGGTTACGGAAAAGCAAATAGAGCGTGACGACAGGACTGATGGTAACTATAGTTCCATCTCGCGAGTAATAACGTCTTGCAACAATAAGGCAGGCGGCTGACTGACCTGCATATGGAATTGTGTGCCCGTGCTGAGTAAGCGCATTTTACTGTGAAGGCAATCAGTTTTCTCTACCTTTTGTTGCTGATGATGACACGTTAGATTTCACAAATTATTGTTCTGTCTCCTTATAGGTTAATTGCCATATAACGAAGCAATAAGTCCGAGCAACAGTAAGGTTTTTATTTCTACAATGAAGGGCAGCAGCCTCAAGTAATACAATCATTCATAAGCTGAGCAGATGTCATAAGTAATTCTGTAAATCTCGAGCGAACGCGGTCCTGCTTAGCTGTATTACATCACGTTGATGGCTGCTGTAAGCTACTTTTCGTTGATCGCTAAATTTTTATACCAGTCCATTACCCCTCACTGGACATCCAATATCGTCAAGGGAGGCTGATAAGTTTTATGCACGACGCAATATATTTTATGGATTGGTCAGTCTTCGACCACTGTTCGACACAGCAGTAAACGATAAAGGCTTCACCCGCGTCGAATAGGGCGTGAGTCCGCAGCCGCGTCACGTATTGCACCCAAACTTACGCCTAAACATTACTGTGAGCCATTTGCTCCCTACTGAACAATCGTTATTGTGAGGGGCGATAGGAGGGTAGCAGGGAGCTTGTACTCTTTACCAGCACTCTGTTACCCTCCTATGGCCCCATATCTACCAGCTGTCTGCTACCCTCCTATCGTCCCATTCCCTCTATCAGATTACAGGTTCATGACTCCTGTATCTGAAGGTGTGTAGCGGTTTTTGAATACAAAAGAGTTTTAGGCTATACATATTTATTATAATAACATCAAAGTAAAGGGGAAGGGAACTTGGACGGGAGTGGAAGGTCGGGGGTGGACCGTCACATCGTGAGTACTCACTACCACTGTCCTCCTCTCGTCTTCCAGTTGCCTTGCGCCAGCTTCCTGCGATACCGTAATCTCGGGCCACGCCCATCCAGGTCGTGAACCCAACACCTCCACTCCCGGACGCTGCTGGTCGCTGATGGACGCTGGTAGACGCTGCTGGTCGCTAGACCGATACCTTTGTTCCCTAGCCCTCGAGACGCTGCGGGTCGCTGGTGTATGCTGATGCTAGCTGTGGACCATGGTAGACGCCAGATTGATATCTATACCTTCCTAGACGCTTCCGGACCTCGGAACGCTAGTGGTCGCTGGTGAACGCTGGTGTACGCTACCGCGAAGTATGAACACAGCCTTACATTTTGCAACAGCGCCCAATGGTATAGAGAGCAACGCTGCCACAGACAAGTAATGATGGAAGCCGACAGAGTGTCTTGAGAGAGTATAGGACAATAGGAAGGTGGGTGTTACCTAATCACTGGGAAGTAACGCTCCACACTGTCAGCAATAACTGTGTAGGCACAGTAGGATGGAACGCTCACACTCAGTAATAAAGTGAATAGGGCCGGAATGCTCTGCTAGTTCTGCAATTTCGCACGCAATGCCTTAGCCTGCTACCCGATTGAGCAACTCAAGTAAGATCTCTCTTCCTCCTGCCTATAATCACGGTAGATTGTTACTTTGCAAAGACGCTTATAGTCCAATTCGCTGCGGACGGAAGGGCGTGTTGAGCAGGACGAGTTTGGTGGTACCAAACCCGTTCTCCACCAAGTGTTGAAGAGAGCAAGCAACAAGATTGTATCGTATCGTTCGTATCACTCGTTCTCCACCAGTTGTTGTCGCATACCCGCTTCC
>MU915309.1:12844-30293 GCA_036418165.1 Cooperia oncophora
CGTTTCTGCTGAAGTTTGGGTAATCATCATCTCGAACGACTACCGTTTGCTTGCCTTTACTCGAGAAGTATTCCTGTATTCTTCCAACTATTGTAGTTTTACCACAGGCTGGATGTCCAGTCACCAAGAGAAAAGGCATATTATCTGCAAAACAATGACATTACGAGTGAGATTGTGACCATACCCTGGGCCACAAAAGAAATAGAGACATAAATAGAAACTATGAGATAGACTAAATAGAAATTATGAGATGAAAATAGCTTAGATCAGTACTGTTTGAGGAGGCTATCAAATAAGATTTTGCACAGGTGAATGGTTTGGTTCTATGTTGGAAGGTGAGTGTCGGATTGAACTGCACCTGGAGCATGTATGATGCAGTTCAGCACAACCGAGTCGAATAAGCGCACGGCAACGGACATTCTTCCCCTTGCCCTAGGCTTGGAAGAGCAATCCAGAAAGAAACAATCAGAAGACCAGATCCGTGCGCGGCAGAAACGTGAAATAGTTGCGCCCTTGCATGGTCCTGCACAACTATAATTAACAGTATTACCTCCTGGTGGGGCAGTTTAGAAGGGGCAGAATGAGCTCGCTCTGACTGCCTTTTCTATTAACAGTGATCGCTTAGTGATCAGTTCAAGAAGAAAATGACTGGAGCTAAAAGAAGCCACAGAAGGGCTCATTCTATGACTCTTGGCAACGCCCCGACTGACTGCGACGATATCAGCTATTAGCACCCACTCGAGCCGCAGATAGGGCCCCATATGGCGGTACAACCTTTACCATTCGCAGCATACCACAGCTCGAGCTAGGAATGCCCTGCTAGTTTGCGAGCGATGCCGCTTCGGATATCATGAGCTATACGCTAAGAGCGATACATAATACAATAGCGATACATACAATATAATTCCCATCAAGATCTGTTTCTTGCACAAACGAATTAATTCCTCACTTAGAGCTCCTTCCCTTTTAGATTTATGCGGGAATCCTCCTCGTTCGTTCCACAATGGTCTCGCTGCACATTTCAAAACTAAAAGCTGCCCCACATATGGAAATCGTTGCAAGATCTCGCGGTTTTAGAAGTTCCTTGTGCAAAACTGGGATTACCGTACCGCGGACTTTTGCACCTAAATACTGTGCAATTGCGCAATGGTCCAATAACAATGATGTGTACGGTAATTTCAATCCCAAGCTCTGGACATGGATTCCTTCATGGCAAGGAGAACTGTACGTAGATGGGGTTTGGTCGTTAGAATCGGAGTAAAGCGGAATAACTGACTAATTAGGGTGCTTTCGTGCCTTGCGACACTAGAGAATAGTTGAATTTGAAGAATCAGCGGGTTGTGGAAGTGTGAAAATCGAGTAAACAGCGAAGAAGAATGCACACATACCGACCTAACTTCGCATATTCGTTAATTTTTGAAGTTCCACGATTCTCCAATCATCCAAATAACCCGATTCGTCAATTCTTCATCTTCGCAAAATATAAAGGCGACCCAATAATGGCACATCTTTTGTGACCCCAAATTCTTATGAACAGCATTACCACAATGCTGGGAAGAAAATGAGGTCTGGAGCTCCTCCGGTAATATTTCTAAAGAACATCGAGGTAGGAACCCCTCCCAAAGTGCTGATTACGCGTCTCGTTCCCTAATTTATTTTCATTCATTGTTTCTATGTGAAACAGGCCATGAAAAAAACGACACAAGTTTGGAAGGCTGAAACTAAAATTTTTCAGGAAAAGGACATACTAGACGGGGCGAATATGTTGACTAGAGCGCGCCGTTGACGTTGACCATTTGCTGACTTACTCATATCGACGTTCAGTTGACCTATTGACGTCCGGGAGTCCTTCCGATGGCGGAGCCCGTCTCGTTGAAGGACGCCTTGGGCAATGTTGAGGTGAATGTCTTTTTAACCATTTTTTTTCTACTTCAGCTAACTTATTGTTCAGTTGTTGGAAGACCTCATTCTACCTGACGATCAACCAGCTATTGAAGCCCGTCCACTTCCACTGTTGTGCAGGTGCTTTTTATTTGCTTTTGCAATTTTCTCTGCAATGTTTGCCAATAGCCCTTTTGGACATGCTTCTTTGTCTACATACTAGGAGCTTCTCTACAAAAGCTAGCACTTAGGGTAACTATGAACGGATTCGCATGGAGAAATAGCTCACGCGAAGTGTTGGGTTTAAAGTGACAAACTTCTTTGTTTTGCCAAAGAAAAAAATTGCAGTGTGACTGCAGAGGCAGAGGATTTTACTGTAGTTTCCGTTTGCTTCAAAGCTCGAAACCTAAAACGAGATTTAAAAAGCAATCGATGTCAGTATCACAGCGTGAAAATCTCAAACCCCTTAGGTATATAAAATCATCTTTTCTCTTTTAATTCACCACTTCCCGAACCAGATTCGCTCCTTTTCAAATCAAGTTCGCCACACTTTCTACACCGGACAGTTGTTAACCAGATCGAGCTAGACACCATCGCAACCCCCGTTCCGACAGCTATGCTACATGCGTCTTTTTCAGATTTTTATTTTTTTTCAAAATTTGCAATTTTTTGCTGTTACGGAGGCCCCCACTACGTGAAACCTGCCTACTTTTGAAAAAGGATGTGTCGGCAGGCGACAGTTCTCCACTGATATGTTAGGGTCACGCTCGTCACACGGAACAAAAATCGGTTACAGCTTACTGCTGCTCTGCTTGCCTTTGTTTAGTTTTTTTTTTTACTTTCCCTTCCAATCAACTAGGATCTTTATGGACTTCAGAAGTTCTCAAGATCAAATTGCCTTTGGTATATACATTATAGGACCACTTTCGATACAAACTTTGAAGACAGAAATGCATATGTCACGGGAGTGTCCAAATACATCGAGGAGGCTACACGTCACGCGCCATCTTATTTTGTGAATTTTTATTCTTGCATTTTTGCTGCTTATCTGCTGTTACTGCTTCGTTCAATGCTAGTTATTCTTAAATGACCTGTTAGAATGAAGGACTACAGCATGCTGGCAAAATCTTTACACCTTGGAGATGTTTGCTCCCGAGCTGCGCTCCAACGGTCTGTTTATGCACGCTCTGGTGCGCTGAAGGCATTTTTGAATGGCAGCTTTAGTTGTTTTTTAGGTGAAGTCAAATGATCAGCCGAATCGCGTTGAAATCAATATGAAAGTAGTGGAAGTTTTGAGACCTGAGGTTGACAAGTTGCAGCAGTTCATGCTCTTCACGGTGAGGTGGCCAAACTTGACCTTTCTAAATATGTTCAAGCTTTGCTGGAATCGACGGTCTTGACTCTACTTTTTTTGTTTTCGTCTTCAAACAGTTCTGACGATGCGTAGTTCTGGAGGGCGAGGAGCGAAGAGGGCGTCTTGGGCGCCACAGTACTCTAACGCTGTGGTGGGGGGGGGCATTTTGCATTTCTGTTGCTCACAGTCTGCGTTCTACAAGATCTCACTCGGTCCCTATACTTCTTCGTCAATGAGGTTTGTAGGTGGAACTTTATTTACGGCCTAACGTTTCGACCAGATCGTCGTTCTCAGAGGCCTGAATGTAGCTCAAGATTTCCGTGCAATAAATTCCACCTACATAACGCTCGTTGGCGGCAAATAATAAAGCCCACATCTAAATTACAACAATCCGAGATGTATACGAAAGAGAGAAGTTGCAGACTCTCACTCTGGTTTAAAACCTTTGGAACTCTCGTTGAAGTTGCGAAGCAAGCTCGTCAAGCCATCAACGGTTAAAAACCTGTTCAGCCCGAGAACAGGCTGCTAGATGGCGTAGCACATCGAACGCGGAATTCGTTAAAGCTCAAAATGCCCCCTCCCTCCGCTTGCCAGACAGTGCCCGCCGTGTATTCTTTACTGCTCCGCGTCGACGTGCTGTGCCATAATTGAGAATAGGGAAATTTTTGGAAGCCACAAGACGGTATCCAGCCAAAGCTCTTAGAGACCCCTGTCGAGCTTTATTGAAGCCATGAATCCTATTCAAATATCATCATTTTGGTGGCTCGACGAGGCTGCTCTCAACTTCACCATGAGCTCACAGATTCCACCAGAGTGATACTTGTAAGCCGGATATAGTAGTGAACAGCAAAGGTGCGAAATGCTCGCCCCTTCCTTCCAACCCCGTCGCCAATTGGTGCCTTGAACCATTTGGGGTTTGAGATCAATAGGGTATCCTGCGCTGCATATTTTCATCACAAACTTCTTTATGTATTGTCGAATGAAGCACTTCCACAATTTGTGTGAGTGCAGTTCCGTGGGAATTACCTCAATCGCTTCCTACGATCTTCAGCATTTCCTCAGGTCAGGTTGTAGACCTTAGGAAGGGCTTGTGACACGAAACGCTGTCACATATAGTGTGGAGTGCTATCGAAAGAGAAATCTCACCTTTGTAGTCGTTTTGTAGTCGAAGAGAAACAACTCCATTCTACTTTGTTGGTAATATGTTAAAAAGATGCTGTGATTTCAGAATGACGCCATCTCACGGTTCTGCGAAGAAGTTCGACGTCTTTGTCACATAGAAAGCAGGAAGTGAGGCTCTACTAATCTTATTAAGGATTTCGTCTCCGAAGCATATTTGCTGACACTGGGACGATTTTTGAACATGTTCGCGGTATTAGACGAGTTGAAGAACATGAAGGCTTCTATCAAAAATGACTTTTCTGCCTTCCGGAGGCGAGTGCTGCATCTGTTTGTGATGAGTTCATCATCTTTCTTTCTTCCATTGTACGAACTTCTTTAGATCTGCTCAGTTTCTCCAAGTTATGTCGGATACTCAAACAATCCACGATATGCAGAATCTGAGTATGTTTCTAGCTACGCAAAATAAGATCAAAGATGAAGTGCGAGCAAAGATGATAAAGGTATGTTCTACTAGTGCTAGTTGTTTTGATGGGTGACCATTTTTGAATGACTTTAGATTGAAGCGTATGAGGAGCTGCTCACCGATGTTATAAACATTTGTGCTCATATGTTTGAAAGTCATCTCTATCTTGCCCCGTCGGAGCGGCATATGTTTGTAAAAGTAAGTGTATAAGAGCGTCTTTTTGCTGAACTAGAATGTTTCGAGGAGCGTCCTACCACTGTTAATCTTGACATAATAAGCAAAGTTCTCAGGTCATTGCATTCTCCCTGTTCCTCATGGACGGCGACGCTGCTAATGTCGCAAAGATGGACCAAAAAAAGCGGCTGAACATCAGTAGACTGGATAAAATTTTCAAGGTTTTCACGCTTGATTGAACACATTCGTATTTCTTGATCCTGTTCACTATCGATTTACTAAAGTTGTGAACTGTTCAGTCGCTAGAAGTTGTTCCTCTCTACGGAGACATGCAAATCCAACCGTTTTCGTTTGTACGAAGGTCGCAATTTTATGATTCCAGCAAATGGCCGTTGAGTGATAAAGAGGGTGAGTTGTTTCACTAACTGTTTTTCTGTCGTCAATGGTGTCGAGATGGTTGTTGACTTATTGTTTATCATAAGCTGTGGACAAAAGCCTGGTCCTAGACGAGACATGAACCTGCATCCCATGCGGTACGGGCGGGTGTGCTACCGCACGGAAACCGTGAGGCGTGGGTACGAGTGTGATGGCTGGGTTTTTGTCCATAACTCAGCATTTTTGTGATAGCTTTCGGAGCGCGAACGACAGCGTCAAACAACAGTTGTCATAATACAAACGACAGCGTCAAACAACAGTTGTCATAATACAACATTTTGAAATACTTATATTACTTGTTTGATTCATTTTCCTCTGTTCATAAGAAACAGTTCTGCCTGAGATTCGAGTTTGGCCCTCATAAGTGATCAGCACACCATACAGTCGGATTACATTATCAGATTTATGGATTATAAAAGCTGCATTACCGGCCCAAAATGTGCAAAATGCGAAGCAATGATGTTTTTCATTATAGTAACACTAGCCGGTGCACTGTCTATGCGCGCTACCTGTCCATAGACATACACCAAAGCCTCAACTTTCCCTAGTTTTTCGAGCTTGTCTGTCACTCACCACCCCACCTTCGGAAGAAAAAAAACTTCCAAGATGTCACCAGTCCCAATTTACTATGTTTCGGGTTGTGGTTACCTTCACATCCCGTTTACTTCGCCTGATGCTCGCTTGCTCTGCTAAGTACATTGCCTCACCTGTACCGAGTGGTGAGAGCACTATACATGCGCTACTCACCTCAACCTTTCTGGTACCGGGGAGCTTTGGACGTAAAGAGCTCAAATAGAACTACATTGTGTGGCGGTAATCGTTCTGTCAGGTAGTAGACCAAGATGTTTCAGGTGAAAAGTGTCATGTGAACATTGTCGAAAAAGTGAAATTAACGAGAGCAGATCATGAGTCGTACGTCACACAACTGGCCAAACTAAACAACAGCGTTAGTTTTCGCCTTTTTTGTTTTTTTTTTCTAATTATTTGGTGGTTTTCTGACACTCAGAGGTAAAAGCCACTTTGTCTCCTTCTACTATTTTCCGAGGATATCGCTTTTTTCGCACCTTCAATCTGCATTTCTAGGTGGCTATTAGTGACCGAATTTCGTTAAATTCTGATGCGGAAAACCGTGAACTTACGTCGCTGGCGCTAAGCGGTGTGCAACTGCTATGTCAGTGGACCGCTGACGTTGTAGAGACGATTAGTTGGAAGCTGCTGCACCCGACGAATAGCAGGGATAATAAAGATTGTCCAGAAAGTGCCGAGGAGTATGAACGGGCAACAAGGTAATTCTCTGCAGCACACAGTGAAGAATACTTTTCCTCATTTCTTGTGGTTGATGACTGAAGTTGATAAGCACTGTAGCTTTTGACTTCACCTCGTTGCAGGTACAACTATTCCGCCGCTGAGAAAACCGCACTGATTCAGACGATTTCCATGATAAAAGGATTACAGTCCTTATTAGGAAGAATCGAGTCGTCGTTGTCGAATGCTATCAGGTGTTGCTTTTGTCGTCAGCATTACTTAAAGAAAACCTCGCAGTTGCACATCGTCTATAGAGGCGCTCATGTACGACCGCTTAACCTATAGCCGCATAATGAGACTCCAGTGGAGAAGAAAAAAGCAAAAAAAAATTGCAGAACCTCCTATGTAAGGCCCCAGTCTCCTGTACGGGTTCTCTAGAGCTACTCGCTTCATGTCAGCAAAGCAATATTCTACCGCCTCTGGTTCCTTAATCTTTACCAGCGAAAAAAGGAAAAACGCATTGTAAAAACTGAGCTTTTGGTAGAAAATAGCCTCAAATTTTTGGTGGGCGGGACAACTAGGGGGCGTCGGAAACTGCTTTTGAAAGCCGCAGTGCCTTCTTTGCTTTCTGGGAGCCGCGGAAACGGGACAACCTTTGCCACTGAGGAACTAGAATGCTCGTACAAGGAAGGTCGGGCGAATTTTATGGGCTTCGCGAGGAGTATCTTCAAGAACAGTTGCACCACCATATTCACACATTTTAAACAGTTTTGCCGGCGCGACCATATTTTCTCATTCAGGCGTCACATCTATGCCGAACTGCAAGGATTCGTACAACACGCTTTCAACGAACCTATACAGAAGGCTATAAAAGGCAAAAAGGATCTGTTAGCTAGGTAGGTGCCAGTCTTGTATAGCGAGCAAGTTTCTAGTCTCAACTCCAATTTATGTGAGATCTACAAGCTAGCTGGCTGCGAATGAAGGGCGTGTCAGACGGGATGAGCTTGGCACGGTGCCAAACCCGTTTTCCCTACAGTTGTTGTACGAGCAAGCGACCAGACTGTCACATCGTTCGTATCAATGTTTCTCCATCAGTTGCTGTCGCTTACCCACTTCAGCAACTGGTAGAGAACGGGTCCGGCGCAGCGCCAAACCCCTCCCGCCTAACATGCCATCCGCAGCGAGCGAGCTTATATAAGCCATGCGATGTTGTTCAAAGCTATGGAAACAAACTGTGTTTCAAGCATCCTGCAGTCGGTTCGCGACACCTGCATTGATGCGTACTCTTCTGGATCGGAATCACGTCCGTCAATTGAAAAGCAGAAAAAGCGCCAAGGAAAAGAGTCGACTAATAGTTCAAGTAGCGATTTACGTATAGCCAGAAGAGCTTCACCGCCAACTCCTAGCAGCACACAGGTTTCTTTCTTTTTTCAGCTTTCTCTGTCTTAAACACTCACTTTGCCTTGTCTCTTGCTTTTGCTCTTACGGCCACTCGATCGTTGCATATTCTCCTGTGTTTATTTAGGGAAGTAATGGTTTATATTTTTCTGAATTGTTCCGTTATAGCTTTATATGGCCAGAACACAATTGGAGTCATTGATTTCGGAGCGAACTAGCGGTGGAAAGCGGGTCCTCAGAAAAGAGCTTGATACTAAAACAATCGAGAGAATCTCTGTTTTCTTACGGTACGTCATTTTGATTTCTTCCATACTTAAAATGACATACAATACATAAAAACTCCTTATGCTTGTTCTTACAGTAAGTCGACCCACTGGCCTGCCCTGTTCCGACTTTCTGATTCATTAACTGAAGCAGCTGAGCTAAGCCAACTCTGGTTTCGAGAGTTTTATCTGGAAATGACAATGGGACAACGTATTCAGGTGATTTTTCTGGAATCCTTCCATAAAATGCGCGCTATCCTTCTTTGGTGAGCAGCGACATACCATAGAGTTGAATTCGAGACCAAGATTCTCACACACAGTGGTCGTAGGTCATCTTGGTAAACATTCCTATTCCTCTTCTTCCTCTCTTCTTGTATGCATTACGATAGTTGAGAATTTTACTGTCTCGGAGCCTCATGGTTATCTAAATGTTCAGAACAAAAGAAATGTCTCAAAATGTTTATTCCAAAGAACTCAAAAGGCGCAAAGGTTTCAAAAAAGCTCTTCAGAATATTGATCGCGATACTTCGGCGTTTAGCGCCTTGGTCAGTCCAGAATATAAGTCATTTCTTAGTTGTGCTTAGCACCACACAAACCGTATTATCCAATATTAACTCACGTGTGGGTCTGCTCTAATGTGGGGAAACTTCCTTTTTCCGTCGGAACTGCTTACTCTAGTCCTGGTTCTACATACTCTCAAATCTTTCACTACATCAGTTTGAGCTTGTTTTGCCGCATTCTTTCAGAGCAGAAGTCTTCGCCGTTGATCACTCCCTTTTGGGCACGCAGTCTACTTTAATACAGAATCGTGCTGACTTGTTGAATGCGATGTGGTCTGTAAAATGGCTTGTGGGGATAGGAGAGGTATGGTCAGTGTTCTGGCCCCCCAACCGAATCTGTCAGTTTAGCGTCCCACGAGGGACATTGGCTTCGGCCTGCCCTGGCGCGAGTGTATCCCTGGATCGGAATCCCCGGACCGCTGCGGCGTTGCGAGCGTCCACTTGTCGCGACACCACGCCGCCTTTCCGCCATTATTACTTTTTTGATCGCATTTTTCCGTTCCCGTTCATGCATCTTGATCTCCTCTGTAGTTTTCGTTTCACTGCTTTAATTCCATTCCTTGACTGTTTCGCTTTACATCAAGCAGTTAATGTTTTAAGCCAACTTACATGATC
The DNA here is from genome assembly GCA_036418165.1 of Cooperia oncophora. Classification (NCBI taxonomy): domain Eukaryota; kingdom Metazoa; phylum Nematoda; class Chromadorea; order Rhabditida; family Trichostrongylidae; genus Cooperia; species Cooperia oncophora. The sequence goes on from MU915309.1 coordinate 22,355, forward strand.
TTTTTAAATTATGAATGATTTTACCGTTTGGTCAGTAAATGGCTTTGCAGTTCCCCATAGAAATGTCCATTCCATGGATTCTCACCGACCATATTCTGACTAATCCCGATTCATCTCTGGTTGAAGGAGCGTTATATCAACTTGATCTATATAACGATGCAGCTAACTATAGTCTCTTTAATTTCCGAAAGCGTTTCCTTTTCGACGAGGTACTTCTTTTAAGCTTTGGCACATTTATTTTGTCACTGTCGCATAAGTGTACCAAATCCATGTTGAGTGGGAAGCCGAAGTTGAATCTTGTGCTCGATCAATTCATTTATAAATTATCCATATGTTTCAACACACTTTAAACACTTCTTGGCTCCTTGTATGGTGCTATTCTACATTCTTGATATAAAAGCCATTGGGAAAACTGCTCGTACATTAGCATGATGCTCGACAAACGTTTCAAACTGGACTGTCAAAGGGCAGGAGTAACAATTCGAACCCCTCCTGCATGCCGTTTTGATAGTGTCCTCAGGCAAAGGCATGTACAGGTGACTATTTTATTTCGCTTCCTGTCGGTATGTATGGTTCTTGTAAAGTGACGTGTTATTGTAGCTTGCTTTTTAGGCCTTCTATTGATCTGAACGTGTGGATGGGCGAACTGGGGATTAGCATAGCGCTACTGAAAGCTCTTGATACAGCCATATGGATGTTTGAAAGTGCGGAGCTTTCTAGTATTGTGGTATGTTTGGGTTTTCACTTGATTTTTCATTGTTGCGTGTGCTTAGCAACCGGTCATGGGTAGGTCAGGGAGAACTGGATTTGTCGTGAAGTGAAAACAAGCGACGTATTCACGTCGAGCTGGTTGGGAAGAGGCTCGTTTCTCCGGTTCAGATTCAACGATCTCTACTTGGAGGGAGTTATGGCGTTCTTCCGGCCGGTTCTTTTGTCATGATTGTGAAGCTCAGTACTGAAGCTTAGACGGTATAACTGCAGATGTGTTGCATGTGCTGTAAATCGCCCTTCCTTCCTGTTGAACAGAGAATTCATTCTGAAGATCGATCACTTCGTATTAAATGGCGTATCTACTGCGTTGAAATGTATGTATATGGTGGGAAGGAAAGTCCTGTCAGGTTTTTTTAAAGAAGGCTCGCCAGTTTTGATTCTCGCATGCATGAACATGGCTTCACAATGCCATGCTTGTAGGATACATTCTTAAGACTTCTGTTTAAGGGCGTGTGTGAGAAGCGCTTGCGCTTGTCTGGGTCTAATTACGATGTCAGTTTCACAGGAGCACCCTCGGGCCATCATGTTATATCAGTGGCCCCGCGGCACTGGAGCAGCAACAGCTGTCCCTAACATCAGCAGTGCATTGGCAGAGGACACCACTACCATCAGGACCGTTCTCTTTTGGTTCGCTCACTTCGCGAAAGGAGACTCGAATTTCGAAGACAAAGCATTCGTTGGGACGGCCACGGTTTAAGGACTCCACATTCTCCCCCAAAGAGAGTGGCCCATCCCGCACCCCGCCAGACTACCACCCGTCGGGCGACCGAGAAATGATAGAACCTTGTCGACAAGATCTGGTGTAGAACTGAACAGGTCGCCAGGCACCTGGTATAGTCCTGGGATTACGAAAATAGTACTGGCTCGAAAATTTCACTGTATATGCCTGCCACGATGGCAGGCTGCGCACATGGGCACCCTTCGCTAGTGCTCCCTTCTCCACCTGGCGGAAGGAAGAAGAATGTGGTAGGAGACGTGGGGGTTCAGTGGGGGGTTGTTGAGGAGACGCGGTCCTCTGAATGATTTTTCATCAGTACCAGTACGTGACTGGTTGTCGCCCTCAAAGGAGAGACGTGCATCTCTGAGCCATGCCAAATCAGGGCATGTATCAGAGAAGTCTCTTTTGCTGTCCTTGGGACGTGAAGGGATGCTGCGAACAGAGAACAGATCGTACCGTTAACATTTGTGTTGCTGGAGTCGTGAAACCGGGTGGAATTATTGTAGAAAAATGATTGAAACTAGCTTCGGGGCACTGCGCGAGACCCCATACCTGCTATGTAGACCACTCAAATAAATGAGGAGGAAGGCTGGAAGACCAGTCTCGATATAGATAAGGTCCCTGAGATGCTACCTGCTCCCTCTTTTGAAGCTTCGCAACTTTGATAACATCAGTCGAGAGGCCGCTGATTTACTCTTCTCGCAGCCTCCTCAGTTCTGGAAAAGAGGAATGGTTACCTGTCCATTAGGTGGAGTACTGTAGTGGCTAAGTATGACGAGTGTATTGTTGACTAACTCCCACTGATGACGTTTCAAAAGATTAATTAAATCTCGTGTGTTGACTTGGAAAATAATAAGCAAAAGTTAACAACGGTGACAAGACTTTCCTTCCAACCTATATTCGTGTTTTCCTTCTTCGTGCGCGTGTAAGAGTGTCCAGTGTGAGTTTTGTTAATTTAAAGGCAAATCACAACGTGTCTGCACCACATGGACGAATAACATTGCATGTATTCTCGGGAATCTGTGGAATTCATGATTCGTTCGAATCTTCTTTAAAACGGAGTCTAAACCACCGACTTCGTCCGTAGCCAAGGTGTTTTGTTATGTCGTATTCACAGTGTGATCAGTCGTGAATGATTTTTTCAATCGACAACATTTTCCTGATACGGGTGCCTTCTATCTAGTATTGCCTATCAGTTACTCATAGTGGGTTCGCGTCAGAGAATGTTCCGGAGACACCAGTCGTGAAAAGAAAGCCGCCAGGTTTCTTTCATCTATCTGTTGGCGATCGAAATCTTCTGAGGCTTGCTTTTCGCAACATATCTTCTCCTACTCCGCTTCATTAGGAATGCCGACCTGAAGGCCGATTGCACGACTATTGCAGTATCAAGGTTATTTGATCTTAGTGCTTGTACTGCCTGTGTTAGGAATCTATTAATGTCAGGCATTGCTGTAATCTTGGAAGAACTCTTGAAAATGGCACGATTGTTAATCTCTGACAAACTTTAAACGTCACTTGAGAACGCGATCTAGCTCCGGTGATTGCCGAAAGTGTCGCAAGTTAGCCGCGGGCGAATACGGATAGCCCAGCCGTCTGTCTTAGAGTCTACTGCGTTTGGACTTGCAGTGATCGTTCGCTGGCTTTTCATGAGATTGAGAGGGTATTTTCATAATGAGTTGATTCTTTCAGGGTGTTCTCCAGTATTACTTCCATCATCTCGACGGTGTAGGAAAGTATAACGAGCTCAAAGGCGAATTCTGCCAGGTATTTGATTTGACTTGTGGGTTGTTCCAGGCAGATTTGCCAGAGACGCACTATAGAACTGAAATGGGAAGCGGAGGTTATTAAAAGGCTCAGTTTAACCACTTCACCTGTGGATAGAAAGTCAGTGATATAGGGGGGTGGAAACGTCCAGAGCAAGCTTGGTTTGCGCGATGATGTTGGGCTATGCAGACTCGTTAGTATCCGCGGTCTGGTAATACGGTATACGTTCATTCGTGTTATTATACGTTGGCTTTAGTCGGATGAGGCCGGATGTATCGTAAAGAACGTGTAGAGAGGAGGAAGTCAAGAAAGAGGCCTACTTTTCCATATTTGGATTTGGAAATGGAGTCTTCTTTCTCTTAAACTTTCCCATTAACCTAATGCTTAGGCACTGTTCACACCCTGCGGTCCAGCGTTTCTCTGAAACGCGGCGGTTCGGCGAAAACCTTTCGATACATATCGACTGGCGGTTGGGGGGCGAAGAGGCGCGTGGGCGTTGGGGCGAAAGGGGTGTTTGGGATACTGGGGTATCGACGGCGTTTGCGGCCGAGAGAGCCGGGCGAGGCGTGTGTGGTGCGCGGTGGGGTGAGCGAAGACATGACTAGCGTGCGAGTGGCGGGGTGGCGGTGGTGTGTCGCGCAGGAGAAACGTGCGAGTACGAAGCATGTACCGTTTTACGCCCACGGCCCAAGCGCGGCGGCGTTGGGGGCGGTTGGACGGTTGGGCGATTCTCGATCGGATGAAGCTGATTTTTTGGATTCTTTTCTGCGCACAACCGGGCCTTTCGTCAGGGGCACTGGCGACGTGTTGAACAAACCTTACGCTGAGAGGTGTGCTGTTCTTTGATGAACCGGGGGTATTTTCTTCATTAGAATAAACCTTGAAATGCCGTTTTCAGGATCTACGCGAACTAGGCAATATCATACTCTTTTGCCATCAACTGGAGTCAGGTATGGCTCAAGAGGAGGTGCAGGATCTACTCGCAGCAGCTGCTTTTACTAATGTGATTCCGAAGCCTCCTGCCAAAAGTTTGTTTCTCTGGAATTATCCTTAGTTGAACAGGCTAGTCTTTTCAAGCGTACTTTGTACGTTTTAATGATTCACCATGGGAACAAATAGGACAACGCATCTGAGATGAAATAGTCGTGTTAAGCAGTGATGCAATGCATTTTAGGTGTTGCTGAACAAGAAAAGCAACTTGCTAAACTTGAGGAGAAGTACGCTCGTATCCAACTAACAAATGTCGTTGAGAAGTTTGGCGATGATAAGGTATGTTGTGATAGTGCGGGAGTTTTCACTGCTTGACAATGCTCCTGGTTGTCGCACTCAGGTCTTCTATCCAAAAAAGGGGTGTAAATGTGGTAAAGCCGTAGCGGTTGATGCCTGTTGGCGACTGCTAATCTGCCATCTCCTGGACTTACTGCTCCAGTTCACTACACCTAGTACTTCCGGACTCTTTTCTCATCTTCATTTGACGTGAAATGGTCAGTCACGGCTGAACGCAGGACTGGCTATTTATGATCAAGAGTACATCATCTGAATGAGTTCATTCTAATGAATATTTTGGCATATTTGTCAAGAAGAATATTTAGAACAAGCTAAGGAGAGGGATTCTACGGAACAGGAAGCCGTCGGGAGATCGAGAACCGATCATGGTCTACCCATCTAGCATTATTTTGCTTTGTAGGGACTATTTCCAACACCGCCTTTGCCGTCCGGGTACTGAATTGAAGGAGCGGTCTGTTTCATTAAAGTCGTAGCATTCAAGGTACAACCGGCCGGTCCACTCGAACAGTTCCAGTAATGTCTTTGGAACAGTGCATCTCTTAAAGTATTTCCAGTGGGGTAGAGTTTGGTTGCTCTAGGGAATTGGCCGTTTCGGGTCTTCGAAAAATCTCTCCGAATGCTGATTTTTTCCCCTTTCACGCGTGTTATATCCCCTGCTTGGCGCCGTGGCAGAGCTAGTATTTCCGATGGTTGTCAGAGGTGTCTATCCCTCTATCCGTTCTACGGCACAATTTTGAGGAAAATGTAGGAAGATGGTAGGCAGGATGGATAAGGAAGGTAGTATAGGAGGAGAGAATTCGGGAGGGGGTCTTATTTGGCGAAAATTCCTCCCTCCCCTCCATGGCTGGGACGTACCCTGGTTTGGAGCCCAGCAGGCAATCACCATATCCAGGAAATAGAACTAATTGTCGGGGGAAAGGAGCGCAGTGGATAAAGGGATAAGCGGGTTTCTGTCTCGAGTATCTGTTTCCGTTGCCTTCTGCGCAACTATTTCAAAGGTTGTATTTCTGTGTAATTCGAAACTCTTCGGCTAATGCCGTTTGGACTCCAGAAATTTCGGCTCCGAACCCGTTTTTAAAGTGCCTATGTCACCAAATTCGCTAAAAACTTGTACATAGGGGTAATTTAAAGACACATGGTACGCTCAAAAACACATTGAGGGTGTATGAGACTATCAGCCCCCCCCCCCACTGTCGATGTGTCGTGGTCCCCCCGCCCAAAACTGCACGGGGTCAGAGTACGGGGCCGTGGGAAAGTCGTAATTCCTTGCTACGCCGCCCGTTTCGCAAACTCACGTTTTTACTAACACCGTCCGCGCGGCGCGGTCGCGTGCAGCTCTCTTGGCTTTTTGCCAAGTCCTGTAATTGCGCTTTGGAATACAAGTACAACGCAATTTCTTTATGCGGATAACATTTTAGGTGCTGCAAAATAAGAACCGAAGATGATGACGAGGGCTAGAACTCAAGAGCAACTGTGGTGCTTCTGCAATATCCCTCAGAGGCCGCGCATTCCCACAGAACATGACAATAAAAACGGCCTAAGCGTCCCACTCGTTAGTTTGAAGTATTTCTATAGCATTAGAGCCGGATTCGAGCCGGATCGCAGAAATGCACACGCGATTTTAATTTATTGCGTTTCCTTAGTTTTTTCAATTTTGTTTTATTTACATCTACATTCGTTGTTGATGTTCATTTTCCTTTGTCATCTTCATCACCTTCTATTCGGACTTTGAAGCATGAGCAATACCTCAAATGTTAGGAAATTGCGTTTTGCTTGTATTGTCATGTTTTATTGTCATGTTGTCCGTTTTTATTGTCATGTTCTGTGGGAATGCGCGGCCTCTGAGGGATATTGCAGAAGCACCACAGTTGCTCTTGAGTTCTAGCCCTCGTCATCATCTTCGGTTCTTATTTTGCAGCACCTAAAATGTTATCCGCATAAAGAAATTGCGTTGTACTTGTATTCCAAAGCGCAATTACAGGACTTGGCAAAAAGCCAAGAGAGCTGCACGCGACCGCGCCGCGCGGACGGTGTTAGTAAAAACGTGAGTTTGCGAAACGGGCGGCGTAGCAAGGAATTACGACTTTCCCACGGCCCCGTACTCTGACCCCGTGCAGTTTTAGGCGGGGGACCACGACATCGTACAAGCTGGGGGGTCTGTAGTCTCACACCCTCAACTTGTTTGAGCGTACCATGTGTCTCTTAAACATCCTGATTACGAATATGACATTCACTCTTGTCGCTGGCGCCAAGAGAGGACACTACGATTACCTCCTGGGCTCAGCCTTAGCAGAGCGCAGATAATCGTAGTGTCATCCATTAGCGCCAGCGGCAAGAGTGAATGTCATATTCGTAATCAGGATGTTAAACTACCCACATATACAAGTTTTTAGCGCATTTGGTGAATTAGGCATTTAAAAAATGAGCTCGGACCCGAAACTTCTGGAGTTCAAACGGCATTAGCCAAACTCTTCTATGCTCGAATTTTTTACGTGGATTATCCAACCGCGATTGTTAACAACTTTCATTCAACTGGCGCCTCCTTTATAGCCTGGAAAGTCAAAGGACCAAGGAAACCATTCGCCAAACTACTTTTTCAACCTACAAGAAGCTCAAAATAGGACTATGACTAGTGCAAGTCACTCCTTGATCTCTATTTCGTGTGTATTTCCAGCAAATTGCCATATCGAGAGAAGCTGAACTCATGACCAAAGAACGACTCTGTTGTGGACTTAACATTTTCGAGATGTTCCTGAGAAGAATTCGGCAGATGCTTTTGGATGACTCGGTATGATTTCGCAGATTTCCGCAATCAGGATCTAGCTATGCGAGAATCTATGCCTTGTAAGATGATGCATTAGCTATGAAAACGGGGCAAAGCTGGGGATAATTTTCTCTTTGCTTCAATTTCGAAGCGTGCGAAGATAGGCTCGCTCCAAAGGATGAAGGTGGTCGCCGGTAATCAGTCTCATTTTGGATGAGCACGCATTCTATTTCCACTTCCATTCAGAATCGTAATGGCTTGCTGAATGCGATGTGGCCTATACAATGACTTGCGGTGGCCAGCCGATGTACAAGTCAGTGTTTTATCCTCCCAGACGAATCTGGTACCAATTCACCGTCCCGGAGGGTAGAAGGCTTGGTTGGCCTGGGCGGGAGTCGTTCCGGGATTCGATGATGAGTGGCGCTGCTTGCCAGTACACCGCCTCCGCCTATGAACGTCATGGGGAAAAGCCTTGATAGCGAATTTTCAACTTGTATTTCACCAAGGTGGTAATGAAAAGGGAGAGAAAGAAATGTCCAGTAAATCACTCCGGCTGACTCTAGTAAGGATACCATTTTTCTATCATGAGTAATCGGGCACTCCTAATATGCCCGTTTTTCGGAGAGATTTGGAAC
>MU915310.1:0-14556 GCA_036418165.1 Cooperia oncophora
CCCACTATCCCCTGCTACTATTCGAGCTATTTTAAACCAACTACCAAATTATCGTACCCTATGCCTTCAAAGAGGCGGAGGTGGTGTAGTGACAAGTGGCGCGCTTACCACTCGCGCGGCGCCGGGTTCAAATCCCGGGTCGACTCCCGCCCAGGCCAACCAAGCCTTCTACCCTCCGGGGACGGTAAATTGGTACCAGATTCGTCTGGGAGGATAAAACACTGACTTGTACATCGGCTGGCCACCGCAAGTCATTGTATAGGCCACATCGCATTCAATAAGCCACTACGATTCTGAATGGAAGTAGAATGCGTGCCGCATCCCACAAAGGGATTGATCAACGGCGAAGACTTTATCCTTTATCCTTTTATGCCTTCAAACACTCCAACATCCGTAGTAAGCAGGACCATAGCCCTCATGCGCCACGGGTCCGTTATGTGTATATTGTAGGTTTTTTGATTTTCTCTAGTTTTTCATTTGTCTACTATATGGGTTGCACTTCCGTGTTACTTAGGCAGCTAGGATATGGTACGAACGCCATGCGCGTCATGCCGCTTGCAATGCTGTGGCAACTCGTTCGGCCGGACCAATGATAACTCGGACTTTATGACTCCCCACAACCAATAGGGTTATCGCATTCAGATAAAACATGAACATCCTTATATACATTTACGTATGTGATTTATATGATTATTATAATTAACGAGATTGTTCGATTGTTTATCACTGCGGGTATTTCTGGCAATTATCGTTCCTACAAAAACTTACTTGAGCTGCGTAACTAGATAAGTAGTAACCTAGTTGAGTTGGTAAATGGTAACTTCTGTTGCAATATTAACTACGTCACAGCGGATATTTCTGCATATATGGTGAGACAGTAGTTTCTGAAGAAGACGATCACTTGAACGCGTTGTGCTAATGAAAGCATGTGGTGATCAGGTGCTCACAATACGAGAGCACAGGCGAAAAGCACCTGAGCCACTCCAACGAATTCCAAAGAGAGCGGTACCCTCCTACTGAGGGTGTAATGCTCTTGTATGCCACGAGCCAACTTGAAGCCTGTTTACTGAGATCACTACTTTTAACTACCTAAAGTAAAAACCGTAAACAATGACGACCTCATTTTATCACTCCCACACTAGACAATACATGAATTATTAATATCACGAGATGTAGAGCCGTGATAAATAGAAAAGCAGAAGGCGTAGAAGAAAAGGATGAAAAGGTGAAGGGGGGGGGGGAGGGTGGGGAGAGAAACAAGAGAGAATTGACTTCCTCCCATCAGCTTCTATATTGGATGCCACATGCATCGTTATTAGGATGTTGCAATAAGTTCTTCTCCCGACTTTTTTTGTAAATCTCTCCAATAGCTTAACCAGTCCTGAAGATTAGAGATAATGCACCATCACCATCACCGTCACTTGACGGCCAAACGGCTGAGGCAGGCTTGTCAATTCCATCTTTTAGAAGGACGGGGCTGGACCCGAAGAGGCCACAATGCCGCACAATCACAACTGTGACATGGTTTTGCACAATGGTAATTGTGCGGCATTGTAGCCTGCAAATGCAGGGTGGGTGAGTGATAGCTAGTGTGGTGAAAGAGTATCATGTACAAGTCACGCACACGTGATGACGAAATACCAAACGGAAGGATCAAAACAGGGGGGGGAAATACTTATGCAACAACCGTAATAACAACCAGCTCAGGATGCAGGCATCTTACTGGATAGCGATTGGCACATGGAATGGTTTGCCGGGCGGGGGGGGGGGGTGGTGGGCTACGGCCAATGTACAGTCAGTAGCCTCATCCTCCTAGACGAATCCGGTACCAATTTACCGTCCTCGGAAGGTAGAAGGCTTGGTTGGCCTGGACGGGGCCGATCCGGGATTTGACCCCCTGACTGTGCCCGTGGTGAGCGGGCAACTCTCCACTACACCACATCTTCTTCAAACGAGCTAAGATGTGAGGTAAAAATATTTTTCACGAGTACCATACCACAGCAGGGATGTCGTTGAGCAATTGCACTATGACTGTGAAGAGTGACCATATGACTGCTATTGGGTATCCCCTCCCTTTGGTCTTTGGTCTACATACCGTCACAAACGACCAGAGCCGCCAAGAGGTATGCAGGACCAGAGTCCCACAAGAAGACAAAGTCTTCACAAAGTCCCGTCTCGATTAGAGGAAGGGATACGGAATGGAGGGCAAACTGTCCAGCCCCCCCCCTTTCTAGCGTCCCGCAGCTAAATAAGGACATATCGGAAAACTCTGGAAAGAAGGATTGAAGAGGAAAATGAAGAGCAGGCTGTTAGAGAACAAGTAACGAGGCTCTGAGACCGAAAAGAGCAAGTGACGGATGCATCCAGTCCATTGGTCGAAAGGACTGCGCAGCATGAGTGCATGGCGATGACGAGTGAAGGGACTCGTATAAGCGAAAAGATTAAGTAGAGTGTGCCCAGCGCTTCGTGCACTTCCTGCCCATCGTCGATCTTATGGTGAGCTACGATTAGAGCACTGTCTGGCACATAACCCCTGGACAACATACGTACACTCCTTATCCCTGAGCCAGAGTAGGCGTGGCATTTGAACATGGCACGAAATTGGTTACTCGTGGAATATTCCAGTCTGGGACAACTGTCATCTTGTTCTGTGTTGGACAGAGACACGACAACAATTGTGTCAAGATGAAAATATCTCACCAGAAGCATAGACACCTTCAGGTTAAGTTGAAATTTCTCACGGGTCTAGAGTATAAGTCATGTCAAAACCCTACATTTCTCGTGCTTGGCCCCGAAAGACATCGCTTCACAACCTGAGTAGTGCAAGAGGTCAGATCAACTAATTTTTTCAAAAAAATTTTGAACGACAGTAATTTGAATTTGCTAATTCTCTGTATGGATATGGGGTGCAGCAGAATGGGTTCAATGATGGATGACTACTCCGATTAGATGCATCTGCACAAGCGATTAGACGACTGCTTAAGAGGATACCAGGATAGGCAGGCATGCAATGCAATATGATTCGGCTAAGCTGGACAGGTATGAAAACAAAGTATCTGGGAAAAGGATAAAGAAATATCTGGAAATTGTACAGTGTGCGAAAATTCCCGTGCGACAAGTTTCCCCGGGGAAAACTCAAAAAGAGTTCAGGTCATTGTGGTCGTCGAAGGCATGTGAAGTTATTAGTGAGGGGTGGGTTGGTACATATACAAATGCGAAGATGCTACGTAACACAAGAATGAAGATGACAGCAAAAAAAACCGTCGAGAACGCTCTACCTGAGCGCTCTGCCCAGTAATAGCATTGAAAAACGCTCTTTTGCAGCGCTGTACAGTCACGTGAAGAAGGGAACTACGGTTGATGGCGCGAGACCAAAAAGTTCACACCGAGAGAGCTTTCAGCGCGATTTCACGTGCACGTGAATAGCAAACCAGCAGCGTGCGCCTTGGAAGAACAGCCAACAAGCAAGGATATGCCTTGTAGTTCAAAGTTTGTAGTTTGTAGCCCGCGGAAGTGACTGACCTCTCCACTGATTGTGAAGTGTGGCTGTCATGGTACGTCGCACACTGGGAACTCCCAACGCCGGGTTTGTTCTTAGTCTACTGGGAGGAGTGGAGTTGTATTTGAGGCTTGAGAAAGATTGGCTTTTGTACTGCTGGTCTTCCCCCCCCCCCTGCCAATTTTCCCGTTTCAATTGCACCGAATACCATCTCGCCTGAGCTCGACGGCAGTTTCTTGGAAAGAAATTGGAAATTTTTTGAAAAACAATTTGGAAAAGTGAGAGAAGGCTGAGCAAAATGGAAGGATTATAGGCAGGATGGTGCGATGACGGAAAGTGAGGGGGAGGCCAAGAAAGGGAACAAAGTCGTTCCGAAGCAGGAAATTTTGAGCGAGAGATCACAATTTTGCGAAATAACATGCTCTGATGGGTGTGAGATCCCACAGGGCCTGCCCTGGTAGCTACAAGATGTGTGACAGTAGCGGAAACGCCTTCTCTTATGAGGAACGATCTGTGAAGTATAATCATAGCCCTGAGGTTGTTGATGGTCCGTGTTAGAAAACAATCGTGGTTAGTCACCATCAGGATTCATGCTCACAGGAAGTAGATGCCTTGCGATTTGCAACTCCTGCTCATCACCGGCTAGTTCGCTTTTTTCAAAGCCATCCGGGTCAGTTCGGCCTGGGTGGGCACTTTATCCTTCGCTAGTTCCTATCGTTGTGCTCATTGTTGTGGTTTATAGGTACAGTTTGAAGAATTGGCGAGTGGTCTCTGCAAACTTTTCACGGGTATAGCTCATGGCTCACAAGATTTCACAGATCTACTTGGCGGCTCGACAGTATGATGGGAAGTGGCGGAAAGTGGAACATGGCCCCCAAAGCGAGCCATCCCGTACATCCCCCAAGTTTTCTGAAATTTGGGGAACATCCACGAAAGTGCGGTATGAGTAGCGTACCTGAAGACACAGTATACGAGTACCTACGAGTCTGATCACTTCCATAAGCGAAATGAGCATTTCTTCAGTAACAGGCAGCCCCCCCCTGTCGCCATTTCAAGTGTGGAATGAAATGTGAGCTGAAGGTTTCCACGTCTCCACTGGTATTCACTGCGAGTTGCGCCCGCCGAACGCTGTGGGAATGTCAAAAATACGCTTACTTCTGTAGTTGAGAGTGAAGAATGGTACTCCAGCAATATATAGGATGGCGTAGACTAGTAGCATGTGTGGTTATAGTTGGGTGTGCCTCCCCGTCCCAGCGTCGAAGGAGCGATGGCAGGATGATTATACATATACCATATGCATTGTGTGACTAAGAGGTGCTAGTTGACATACCTCTCAGGGAACCCCTCCAGTGAGTTTACATCCCTGAAGAATTTGCGTCTCTGCACCACAAGAGGAGGTTTTAGCTTAAGCACTTCAGAGAATAAACAATTCAAGAATGAGCTAAAACTCCTTCGTAAGGGAACCCCTTCTAATAAGACAGGTTCACACCCCTGACTTCTTAAGAATTTGCGTCACTTTCACTTTTTTGTACCACAAGGGAGAGGTTTTAGCTAAAGCTTATAAACAGCTCAAAAATGAGCTATAATAAGGCACAAATGAGTTATAATAATACCGAGACAGGATGAGCTGCAAGAAGACAGGAACAGGCTTACTTAGCAGTGTTTTTCACTTTCGCTAGCCTTGGCGATAATTTGCATATGGTCACAGGGCTCTTGTCAGCCAGCTAAGTAAGCTCACGCAGCGTGAGCTGCAAGGGTCTGAAGGAATTTTCCATTCCATCTACTAGCACAGCAGTTGAAGCGAAGAGGAGGAGGAGTATAGAGAGAAAGGAAGGAGAGAAAAGAATAGGAAGCCAGAAAAAAAAGGAAGGAGGAGGAAAGGCATTGTGTTTGCTTGAAACGAAATAGCCTCATCGTAATACTAGTTGAAACCGTCCCTAAATTTATCCCTATATCACGTCATTCAATTGCTTTCAGGCTAATCGTACACCGGTCGCTTCAACTAGTAGTTAGCGGATTCCCAACTACATTTGCTTACAGGATGCCGCACAGCAAGTACGCACCAACATTGGCAATAAACTAGAAGAAAAGGACGCTCCAATGTGCAGTGATGGAGCCCATTCCCTTGAATCTAGGTTCCGGTTTTTTATTCTTCATTTCCTTTTTTTTGTCTGTCGCAGACACGCTCGCTGGTGGTGTGCACGAACGGGGGCGGAGGGAGAGATGAGAGGCGTTGTTGACTACAACATCTCGAGCAAAAATTCAAATTAAGTCACTTTCAGGCTTCTGAAAGCAACCTGTATCACCTGTATCACCTGTACCCGACTTTTCTTCGTGTGTTCCGCCATCCACACAAGTCCGACTTGAGCCATTCGTTCCCTGCGTCCTTTGCACGTCTTCTTCCACGCTAGCGGCGGAGCATTTCAACCGGTCTGGGCGGCCCATGCTCATAGGCCCTGCAGCGATCGTTCATGATCCTAGAGGATCCAATCAGATAGCGGCGAAGTCCATCTGGTTATCGTCTTAGGCGCCTACAGAGCCTTCCCATTTCTCGTTTTCCCGTTTGTAACATTTCCTGGCGCAATATCAGCAAAGCCGTGATGCCTTGAAGTTCGGCGTATTCGAGACATGGTCACGTAGTGATCCTCGTCTCCTTTAGTGCGTTCACCAGCATCCGCGCCGCTACAGCAGGCGTGGGCTGACAACGGGCAGTGGGAGTGAAGGCATCCCCTTTTCTTTCCATTCGCACGCGTGTCGTTCTAGCAGTGCCTGAAACTCTCCTCGGCGCCTTCTGCTAAAGTCTGAGGCTGATACCCTAAGTAGGACGTAACTTCTGGACTTCCTTCTACTATTTCTGCGCTTCGCACAATTAATGGTGCCGCTATAGGGCTTTACACTGGTTTCTCACCCATTTCGTTTTGGAGAGGTTCATCTCGAGTCCGATCTCGAGTCTGAAAGCAACGGTCAGGTCGAACTTTTGGGCCTGTGCCAGAGACCACAAGGTGAGGAATGTGAGGCCATGGCCATGTGCTCCAACAGAGCAATCATATTGAGAATGGTTGTAAGTCGATTCCTTCCAAGGAACAATTTCTTCTTAGTCGTCTACGTCATCTTGAAACTTTAACGCTCGCATCGCTTGCCTCACGCATCTTGACTTTTGCGGGCGGCCATGGATACTTTGGTCAATGCTCAGCCCTACTAGCGAGGCTTTTTGAAATTACTTGGCCATGCTCATGTTTTTTCTCTCTAGAAATGTAACTGTGTCAACCGGGTTTACTTAGCTCTTTTCAAGGCCTTCTTTGTTTGTCAATCAAGTTCAGTTTGAAAAATCCCTTTCCGAAATAGCTTCCCTCTAGAATGCAAGCGAAGTTATTAAGCGAATCTCAAAAGAATAGTTGCGCTGATTAGGTTTGTGGCGCTTTACATTCCTGCCATCGTATTCCTCGAACGGACCCAATAATTGGCAAATGCACGTACCACATCGTAGATCTGGAAAGCGCGGCTCGTTTGCCTCGCTACCGATCACAGGACATTATTATCGCTGGCGAGCAAGAGGTCAGCCACCGCATCGTGCAAGTAATTGATTGAACCAAGCTGATAATGTTTGTTCTGCGTGTATCCGGCCCTGCCGCCATCATGAGTTTGACAATGCATCGGCACATTCACAATCCTCGCTCCGGACAACCGGGTCCACCTTCGGAAGGAAAAATCCTTTGATCGACAATAAATGGTCAAGTTGAAGAGTAGGCACGAAGTGAAGCATAGTTAAAAGATTTCGGTTCGAATTCTCCAGACTCCACGAAACATCTCGCTACACGTCTGGGCCAGCATACGGCGTTTTGTGTCCCATTCTCGCTCCTGTGCCTACAGTCGCCACCATGCCACCAACCTGTTGCCCCTGCAGGAAGCTAACCGTGACCTTCACTGCAGTATTCCTCTGGCAGTTTCCTTGTCCTTTGTCACCACTACTGTGGGTCGCTAGATCAGCAACGGCCCTGTAGCCAAAAGGGAGGGCCAAACGCGTCTGCCCCTCATTAGTCGAATATTCGCTGATTGTTATCCATTGGAGAGTCTTGGAATCCCAAGTGATCCTGGCTTTCGAAAAAAAGCTGTGAGTGATCGCGGCCGTAAGTACCCAGTCAAACTAGCAGAGCTCGCTCTCGAGATACTGTCGTTAGCAGCAATTCGTGACAGTAACGGTGGCATCTACTACCCGTCAACGGCTTCTTAAAGGCAATTCCCGCGACCACACTTCATAGGTGATACAGTTCAAAAAAAGAATTGCCGTGTGCTTGTTGACTTACTCAAGAAGAGGGAAGCTCGAAAACCGCCCGCAATAAGACCCTCTTTATTGCTATTGTCGTGATCACCGGACGAGCATAAGATGATCAAGATCAATTGTGGTCTGCAAAAGGCGACGATACAGTGACTGGAGAGGAGAGAGGACCAGAAAACGGCCGGTGAGAGAGCACAGTGGCATCTTCACTATGACACGTTCGACGCAGGCCGGCATGGGCCTATTGGGTGCCAATGGGCCTAAAATCGATGCGTTTTGCTTTCTGGTTGCTAGTTTTCGACTTTTTTGTACAGTACAGCCTCTGCGGGTGCCTACCTGTTCACCCTGCACAATCCAGAGGTTTTAGCCTTAATTTATCGCGAACCGTGCCTTTAGCTCGGTGTGAGTGCGCCGCTGTGACTTACCAAAGCCAGACAGCCACACACACAGTTACGGCCTCAAATATATGAATAACTCACATAATTATAATGATTAAAGCTTTTTCTCCGGTTGTTTATGTAAACTGCTAATTCTAGCATTCGGGGGAGCAGCATAGAGGAAGTGTTCCCAGAATCCCGGTAATTATACCGTAAGAAATACCGATTACTTCTATCTTTGCCTCTTTTTGAACCTAAGATGGGAATAATTGTAGGCAAACAAAAGTGCTTATTATTATTCGTCATCCCGGCAAAGCAGCGATTACCCCCGAGTACGTTACGATCCTGTAGGTTATTTCGGTGCCCAACCAACATGCCGGTAACGGTAAAATGGCATCACTTTCGTTTGGAAGTATAAAAACAAAACAATGGTTCACACACTGGCTGCTCTGCACGTCATTATCATTGTCTTACTCCCATTCCTAGGATCACTGCCTTCTAAATCAGTGCACGCCCTGTGGCTGGGGAAAATTTTGAAAAAACCACCCCCCCCCCCTTTGAACTTCTTCTCTGAACTCTGAAACGACCCCCTCCCGTTTCCATCCTATCTACCGTGTCCCTTAATTCTCCCACTTTTCTATCACGTTCCCCAGTTTTCCTCCAAAAAAATTGCTGTTGAGCGGGGGGAGGGGGGCATGACACATAAGAAGCGAAAAAAAACCGCAGTCAACAACCAAAAAAATTATCCTCTTCTCTCAGAACGTCAAAGAAATACGACCCTAATGGGAGCTCCCCAACGTTATGAAAGCACGCGTCGTGAAACAGGAGATATCAACTATCGAAAACTATCAAAAAATTCCCAGAGCAAATGCGACCCCTCCGCCGGAGATTCCCCAGCATGCGACGTACCCTGATCTGATTGGAGGTGGGATTGGAGGCTGATAGGTCCCCAGTTCTCGCTTCAACTGGGGACCTATCAGCATTGAGAGCAGATCTCGCGATAAGCCAGTTAGTTAGCTGTGTTACAAACAGAAGCGTATGTGCTAGCTAGTGTCCTCGGTGAAGAAAAAAGGAAAAAAGACCGCATGAACAATGCCTCGCCAGATAAAATCCCACCCTGCAAGCAAAACCAAGGATATCGATGTGGATATCGGGCGAGAGAGCGGGGAAGCACCAAGAGAGAGCATGCAAGCGAGCAGAACAACAGATAGAACATCAATTAGATTGTCGCAAAAATTCGTGACCATTTCGACTTTTTTTTAGCTGTGTTCATTCCAGTGAAAAGCAATTTTGATCAACAATATACATGCTATCTTCTCGAGCACCAGC
Organism: Cooperia oncophora; assembly: GCA_036418165.1. Classification (NCBI taxonomy): domain Eukaryota; kingdom Metazoa; phylum Nematoda; class Chromadorea; order Rhabditida; family Trichostrongylidae; genus Cooperia; species Cooperia oncophora. Next base: position 9,482 of record MU915310.1, read on the forward strand.
AAAAAGAGTGTTTGCGCTTGCTTCAGAAGCCATTCTGTATTTCGTTCCAAGGAATTCAGTTGGGTCATTTTTGGGATCCTTCAAAAATCGTGTTATTTTCACCTAGAAGATGGCCGTTGAGGGATTAGTTCAGATGGCGATCGGAACGTGCTAAGTCAGGGCTGCACGAAGACCTTGTGGATTCCAGCTTACGCTTCCAGGAAACACTGCGTTTTGGAGACATGAAGATGTGGAGGACTAGCGGTTGATTTAAAACGAATCTGCTTTAGATCGACAAGAGCGCAGTATTCGAAAATTTAAGAGGAGGTGGCTCCCTGTGTCAACAGTTCTTCTCGACCAGGTATAAAGCCACTCAAGGCGAAAAGGGATGCGGGCCACTTTTAACGCTGTACTGGGAGGTAACACATTAGCACTACACTCAGAGAATGGCTCCAACAACACGCCACTTGTGGCTCTCGCGATCTTGTGGTGGCTCACATTGGTAAGTGGAGATTCATATAGCAAAGTGTGCTGAAAATGATGAATTTCAATTACCGTCTTGGATATGAGCACATCGATTGTGAGCGACGGTAAAGGAGCTGTGGGATGCTTACTCAACACACTTCCCATAGACCACATAACTGGATCTCGAAATGGCTAAGGGAATTTCTGATACGAGATTCTAAAAATGGTCACGAACTTCTGGGACAACCTAATATCCATGTCAGCGCGAGCGAATCACTTGAGCATGTATTCACGGCCTCTACCTTACCACTTCCTAATGTAAAACTTATGCAGGGTTGTTCGCTGCACTACACGCTACCACTCCCTATGAGGAGCTCAGATGATCCGAAGTAATCGTGGGCTCTGACTTCAGTTTTTGGGCAACGTTCACCCTGCACCGTCAGTTTTTCGGCAGTTTTCCGACTCCAATTTTGCCAGCAGTTCCGTCAGGAAATGCCGTTTTTCTAGAAACTTTTCCCTAGGAGTGTTTTCACTTCTGGCATGCACCCTCTTACCACGAAATCGCCTAACGTCAGCATTACAGGCGATGGTGTCATATGCACTAGTTTTGAGATGGCAGGTGTAGCGCGGACTCTAGACGGTTTTTCGCAAATTGTATATCAGTGACCAGTCGGATCGGCCGGCTTAGCCGGCCATACTGCTTAAAAGCTTTTTTCGTAAATTTTCATACTTTTCCGTTTCATTCACCGTATATACCCTTCCCCCTAGTAGAGAACTTTCTAACTTCTTCATATGCTACCTATCGTGCAGATTCTTCAGAACGCGTTGATGTGTTTGGATGTTGTAGCCGTAGAGCAGTATTTTCGTGCTGTTCGGCTGCTTCCAGTTGTTCAGCGTAGGTACGCACAACTTATTAGATTATCAGAACAAAGCCGGGTGTATTTAGGAGAAGTGATAGTTCGCCAATTTGTAGAGGAGGTATTTAGTACTTTGACTGAAGCTTCGTCCAATGCAGTTACGTATGCTAATGCTAATACGAAATTCTGATTCAAACCACGTTCACAGCAGGTGTTCCCCATCCGTCCACCTATTCATTCTCTACCGTTTCCCACATTTTCCGCTCTCCGGGCCGTTTTGGAACCGAATTACGAGTTTCAGAAAATTTTGTGGCAAGCACCGCCCACCTATAGAACGCCCCGCCCATAATGGGTGTGTCTCGCTCATTTCGTCCGCCAACTGATTGCCTATCGTTTGCCACTTTTTCCGCTCTCGGGCTCTTTTGGAACCGAACTGCGAATTTTTGAAAGTTTCGTAGCAAGCACCGCCCACCTATAGAACGCCCCGCCCATAATGGGTGTGTCTAACCCATTTCGTCCGCCAACTGATTTCGGTCCCACACTTTCCGCTCTCGGGACTCTTTTGAACCGAACTACGAATTTTTGAAATATGTAGCTCACAACTGTGCGCACGCCCCGCCCACAGTGGGCGGGGCTTAGCTTAGTTCATGTGTGTTCCGTACATCTTGGCCCATGCCCTACCCAACCCACCCTTGACCCGCCCCCTCCAACTGGCTCTTCAGGTGATTCCGAATTTCCGGACAGACAGACAGACAGACAGACAGACAGACAGACAGACAGACAGACAGACAGACAGACAGACAGACAGACAGACAGACGTTGCCGTTTATATATAGTGGGATATTCGTGTTCAGAGGGCAACACTTCTTTTTACGACAAGTTTTCAGCCGAATCTACCTTCGGAGAAAGTTCAAATGGAATCTTGATTCTTGAGTTCAATCTTGATTTTCGAGGAATGGGGCAGCGATGTGTAACTAGTGCCTGGGAGACAAATTATACTCTTACCTCAGGCTATTCTGGTCCTCGCCGTGGATGGGAAGAATGGGTGCACGGGAACGGGCAGGGTAGCGATGACACCCGGGTACTTCCTCGTCCGCGCAGAACTTCCAGCCACACGCCTAACCACAACCAAGCGCGCTACTTACCTGCGCCCTCTCAATTCTGATTGTTCTAAACAGCTGAGTTTCTGTTTCGCTTCGGGATCATAGTTTCGACGGACTGCTGCACCTTAAGGATTGCGCAGGGCCGAGTATGGGACGGCACTGGAGCACCACCACCCTCCAGCCCGTTTCCGTGCACTTTTAAGCGGTGAATGTGGTACGCTACTGCAGCTGGGACCCGTTATCAGTACCTCTTTGGTGCCTTCCAACGCTTCTGTTGTTTTCGTAGTTACAATGAAACTAAATGCAAAATAGACTTACAAGAACAGCGACAACCGTATTTCTGGTAGCGGTACAATTCCTGAGCGCCTTCCTAGTTTTCCAGAGAGAGGAAGCAGGAGCTACATTGCGGCGGAGCTTCAAAAAGTTGGATACAAATGGCAATGCGTGCGCTTCATTCGAACCAGAATCTGATTATTCCAGAAGTCTTTTATATGAAATATTCCCGTAGTTCCTGGGTGGAGTCGCAACAAGGACGTCACTCAGCCACCCGAATTTTCCCAGCATTATCACGTGTCCACCCTTACTGCCTACTCCACCACGAAAACCCCTCTAGAGCTCCGTTTTTGTGACTACTCCATTTGACCATTACCTTTCTAAGCTATTATGACAAAATTAGCGCAGAATGTCCCCAGAGCGGATTCGATTCCTTTTTCTGATTAGAATTCTAAGCCCAAGATAAGCTTTACGGTGGAATATGTGGGAGGCGGCTCCCTATAAGGTTAACTCAAGATAAAGGCCGCGATTATGACTAATAGATAAAGGCCGCGATTATGACTAACGAAATGCGTCACACTGCGGGAAGATCCTCTCACATCCCCCATAAAATAGTCGCTTATCGTCGACTAGTGACGCACTTCATCAAGCTGCAACCATGAAAATCTAATAATATAAACGCATGGTGCTCTAAATATGGACCACATACGCACGAAGCGATTATCGCCGGGGCGCTGTTTATCGACGGGGGGGGAGCATTCTGCTTTTCATAGATTTGCCAACCCATCTAGGTACCCTTTTTTCGAGTTGACACGTTTTAGGATGGTGGCTAGACGATCTTGCTCCAGCTTCACAAGCGTTCACAAGTTTTACCAGAGTGAGATTTGTAAACCGGAACCAGGGAAGCAATTATAATACAAAATGCCCCCCCCGTCGATAAACAGCGCCTATCGCCGGTGCCTGCTAAATACGCGCCTACGCCTCGGACCACTTCTGGCAGCAGCGCAATGCGCTCAGCCAGGACTTTTTGTGGTACATGGTTCAGCATCGTGATCTGTGAGACGGCGCTGTCGGTACAACCTCCACTCCTCTCCTCCCCCCCCTCCCACTTCCCACCCTCAGGATTCCCTGTTTTCGCACAACCCTGATTTTTCCCAACTTCGTGACATTCCAAGTTTTCCGAAAAAATCTTCCTATTCTCCCAAAAAGATGCCACAGTTGAGGGAGGGGGCAACGCACTTGAAACGGGAAAAATCGGGAATTGTCAGCGATCGGGAAAAACTGTATCGCGCTCGGGAGAACTCCCATCAAGACCGGATACGAGCAACATCTGTAAAATGCGAGCCCCTTCTCCAGCGACTAAGCACGACCCTCTGATAAGATTCTCCCAATGATGCTGTACCGTGCCAAAAAAAACTCCCGAGTAAAGAACCGTTTCAAAAGCTAACTTGAACTTGATGAGTGGCGCAAAATGACCAAATGAATAGCCGCCTTCAGGAGAGGACAAAAAGCGAAAAATTGGGGAGTAGCCTTCTGCTGGAGCTGTGTCCATAATCAAATATCAATAAAACATCTTTCAGTAACAAAAAAATGGAACGAACCAATTACCAGGATTTCCAATCGTTTCACTCGTTTCTTTCTCTTCAACTCAATACAAATGATAGTAGGCCAAGGTGGTGCAGTGGCAAGTGGTGCCGCCTACCGCGCGCTCTATAAGAAAGAGTACATACTCGTCTATAAGAAAGGAAACCTTTCGTATACACTAGCTAGTCCCCACTGTAAAGGCTTCATCGCATCCAAAAACCTGCCGTTCTGAGTTGATGCGAAGTTCGTCCCGCATCCCGGTACTGCTCTGCCGGCAGTCGCAGTACCGTAACGTTCTTCGGTACACTGGCGAAATGGTCAGCTGTTATGCGATACATGATTCATCAGAGGATAGGTCATGCTTGCCCAGGTTTCCCTTGCTTGGTGTGAGCGGTGTCTAATCCCTCAACGGCCATCTTCTGGGAAAAAAAATACGATTTTTGAAGATCCCAAAAAATGACCCAACTGAATTCCTTGGAACGAAACCAGAAGGCTTCTGGAAGCAAGGCAAACACTCTTTGCCTGGTGGTTTGCAACAAATTGTCGATGAAGGTAGCATGTATATTGTTGATCAAAATTGCTTTTCACTGGAATGAACACAACTAAAAAAAAGTCGAAATGGTCACGAATTTTTGCGACAATCTAATTGATGTTCTATCTGTTGTTCTGCTCGCTTGCATGCTCTCTCTTGGTGCTTCCCCGCTCTCTCGCCCGATATCCACATCGGTTCTTTAATCCCCGGTTTGCTGCAGGTGGGATTTTATCTGGAGCATTTTCAGCGGTCTCTTTTCCTTTTTTCTTCACCGAGGACACA
>MU915311.1:0-16507 GCA_036418165.1 Cooperia oncophora
CTAGAGCGTAGCAAGATCGACCTCTGCCGTGCAAGAGACGAGATGGGCTGGCTGCAAGTCGAAAGAGTTAGGCCGCGGCTTCAAAGCCGTTCTTTGTGGCGGGCCGAAAACTACAAGTGGTGTGGCCGTGATCGTGTCTCAGCGATTTCGCGATACGATTGTGAGCGTAGGTTTCGACGACCGTTTAATGAAGATTGTTGTCGCTATTGAACAACGACTGTACCACTTCTTCTCTGCATATGCCCCACAAACTGGATGCTCTGAGCAGTCCAAGGACGAGTTCTGGGCTCTGCTGGACGAGAAGACGGCTGAAGTGCCACCAAAAGACGGTATTATTGTAGCCGGCGATCTAAACGGACACGTGGGCGCTGCAAAAGACGGCTATACTTGTCATGGCGGATTCGGTTACGGTTCACGGAACGATGGTGAGCGAGTCCTTGAGTATGCAGAGTCGCATAACCTCGTCATTCTGAACACAAGATTTCGTAAACGTGACTCTCATCTCATCACGTTCTACAGCGGGAGTACCAAGACACAAATAGACTTCGTACTCATCAGGCATGGCGACCAAGGACTCGTGACAGACGCTAAGGTAGTACCGTATGAAACGGTTGCCACGCAGCACCGCCCACTGATCTGCACGCTCAGACTTGTAGCTCCCAGACGAGGCAGGCAGAACGATGCGGTCCTGAAAGAATAAAGTGGTGGCGACTGAAAGAGCGGGAGGCAGCTGTGATTTCTCGTATTCGACTACCTGAAGTCACAACTGTTCAGGAGACCTGGAACGAAGCCGTTAATTCTATAATCCAGGCCGCCCGCTCCGAACTCGGCACAACGAAGCCTGGACGGCGGAGGATTGACAAAGAGGCATGGCTCTGGACGGACGACGTCAAAGCGGAGGCTGCTTGCTCAAACTATCGTCCAATTCGCCTTCTCTCGCACACTATGAAAATCTTTGAGCGAATTGTTGACGCCCGCGTTCGTGATATCGTCCAGCTTTCCACCAATCAGTGTGGCTTCGTGGCGGGTTGTAGCACCGTCGACGCCATACATGCCGCTCGCCTATTGCTGGAGAAACACCGTGAGAAGCGAAAGCCCGTGCATGTAGCTTTCTTAGACCTGGAGAAGGCATTCGATCGTGTGCCACGTGATGTTATATGGTACGCTTTGAGGCGGCACGGCGTGCCCGAAGAGCTAATTGAGTGGGTGCGCATCCTTTACTCATGCCCAGGGAGCCAAGTTCGCTCACCAGCGGGTGTCTCAATGGAGTTCCCCATCACCGTCGGGGTACATCAAGGCTCTGCGCTCTCCCCACTTCTTTTCGTTGCCGTCATGGATGCCATCTCACGAGATCTTCAGAAGGAAGTGCCTTGGACCCTGCTTTACGCTGATGATGTGATGCTTGCTTGTGAAGATAAGAGCGCACTGGAACAGCAGGTGCAAGCTTGGGCCGAGCGTCTGGCGAAGTTTGGACTCAGGTTGAACGTCAACAAGACCGAGTACCTGACAACCGACCCAAATAAGCATTAAGATCGATGACACGGTGCTCAAGCGCACGGAAACATTCAAGTATCTCGGATCAGCACTTGCGTCCGAACTCGGAAGTGAGCGCACGAGTGAGTGCGGCATGGTCTAAATGGCGATCCATGTCTGGGATCCTTTGCGACAAGAAAATGCCAGAGCGTTTCAAGTCAAAGATCTATCGTACTGTCGTCCGACCTGTCGCGTTATATGGTGCCGAGTGCTGGCCCGCGACCAAAGAAGTTGAGGCTCGCCTTGGTGTGATGGAGATGAAGATGCTGCGCTGGACGGGCGTCACGCGATCGGACCGCATCTGTAATGATGTCGTGCGCAAGAAGTATGGTGTAGCCCCCATAGCAGAGAAAATTGCGTGAAACGCGCCTTCGATGGTACGGGCACGTACTTCGCGCGAAGGCTGACACCGTCCGTAAAACTGCTCTCGAACTCGAGGTACCAGGAAAGCGGCCAAAGGGGCGTCCCAAACAGCGCTGGCTCGACACGCTGCATACCGACTTGAAAATAGCCGGCATTCACCCCGATCAGGCAATAGGGAAAAGAGGCTTAGTTATATCAAAATAGTAAACCCCGCCATGGAGCGGGACAAACGCTGAAGAAGAATAAGAAGAACACGATCGTTTAGGTTGACCCACTGAAAGTAGGGAAGGAAAACAATTTTGAGAAGAATGTAGTGGAAGGGGGAAAAAATCGTGGAGCAGAAGAAAAAGGCAATGATCTCACATAAAAGTGTTACTAAGGATGAAAAATGATTCGTCAAAGCGTGTTTCACAGGCTATCGAGCATAACTTCGATGTATTGCACATCACTTGGATTTTACTTACTCGCTGACGAAAGGCTAGCTGCGCATTGAATACGGCGTAAAATGTAGCCACTATGCGATCTTACCTGTAGCAAAAACTGCACAAAGAGCGATAGTCCCCTGAGCATTCAGAGCATTGAAGGTCATAGCGATAGGGTCAGCAGGTTGGACGTTTGCTGTTATAGTTATGATGGTAGGCTTACTTTTCGACTCCAATGCTCTCCAAGAATTGCATTGCATAGTGTAATATAATAGAGAGAAACACAACGGAGCATAATATGACGTGGTAACATGGTGCTGCTGAAGATTGGCAGAGTGGAGATTGTGGACTGGCACTTGCTTTTCCAACTAGAACGCGTTCTGACGGTCAAATGCAGTATCGGCTCTCTCCCACACAACCAACCCTTAAAATTCCCCTTTCGAGATGGTTAATTCCATGCCGGACTTGACTGTGAGGATAAAACTCTGCTCTGCACATCGCCAGGCCCCGCAAGTGATTGAGGTGGCCATAGTGCACTGAAAAGGCACTACGATTTGAATGGAAGTGGAAGCATGCCATCTCACAGAAGGGAAAAGTTGGTCGTGGATGCTTCATCTTCTCAGCGGTTGCTCCGCGGTCTCTCTGTAAAGCAGATTTTTTTTCTCCACACTGTCCTCTATGCCGACTGCTGTTATTAGTGAAGCTGATTACTACTGAGTACTGGGGCTGTCTGCTGTTGCAGCCTACGTAACGGTTGACTGACATTCCATTTAAGTAACTCGTATTCTATATTCGCGGCTGCGTCGAAGTTTCTGTTCATCGATTCTATTGAAGTTTGGTGATCTACCTTAGAGATCAAGCGACATCCCCTGTGGCTGGGGTCTCTGATTATCTATAGCCACCATCACAGGTGAATTGGTTCCAGACGTGTTTTTTTTCTGATTGCTTGTAATGGATACACCGCTTGCCCCGACTCCAATTCAGGGACGACGAGGAAAAAAACAGGATAGATCCATCTAGCCCCACTGCGGACATGGATTTTGATCGCGCGATCAACCTTGTTGCCAATGACGCCTCATTGCCGCCTCACTTTGAAGACGGTTATGAATTTCTTAGTCGATTTAAAGAATCAGATTGGATATGTCCTAGCTAGAAATAAGGAACTCCAAGAGGAAAATGAGAGTGTCCGCCGGAAAAAATAGTGAGTTGATAAGTGAAGTAAACAGCCTCAATTCTCAGATAATTGTTTTGAAAAAGGCTTTGTCTTCTCATGAAAATTTCAATCAGTCTCAAGTTTCTTCTCAGCCTAGTACGTTGGTAAACAATTTTGAGGAAGTGGAGCGTAGGCGCTCAGTTGTTATCATAGGAGTTAAGGAATCTTCTGCCGCACTTTCTTCTGATCGAGTTCTGTATGACTCCTCTTGCATCAGGCAAATACTTGATTACTCATCTGTCGATTATCTATCTACCGAATGGGACGCTTTGTACCCAATAAAGCAAGACTCTTGAAAGTTGTTTTCCCCTCGTATTTCTTTGCTTCGTTGTTGGTTAAACGTGCCCCTCAGCTCAAATATTTTCGAGAGAAGGGAATTTTTATTAGACCTTCTCTGTCTAAATCAGAACGTGACCTTTTGAGAGTTCAAAGACTTACTCGTGTAGCGACTCATGTTTCACCTTCTGTTTGTGTTAATAACGGAGAAGCGGAGCCTTCTTCTACTGTTGGTAATAGTACTGCCCTTAGTCAAGCCCCAGGTCCAATTTCTGATTCTTCCTTCATTCAGTGTTGTGAAAAACATGGGAAGCCCAAGGCTAAGGCCTTTATGGAAACCGAACCATCGATACTTTGTGTTGTGGCCAATATAAGATCTATTATGAGGAATTTGGATGCTTTGACTCTACTCATTAAAAGTGGCATTGACATTATTGCTCTAACTGAGACCTGGCTAAATCCGGCGGCTGACTTGCCTCCACTGTTGAGCGATGCTTGTTCCAATTATACAGTGATCAGATGCGACCGAGATTCTGCAAGGGGAGGTGGTGTTGCTATGTTGGTTCGCAACTCTCTCGCCCCAGTTGTTATATTCAGTGAGTCCGCCCCAAGGGGTTATGAAATTCTCTGTTGTGATGTACGCACTGGTCTCAGCTTGACACGATTTGTACTAGTTTATCGAACCCCCAGTTGCACAGTTGCCTTGACTGATCAAATGCTCAAAGCTATCAGTGATGTTATATCTTGCAGTTGTGTTGTGACAGGAGATTTTAATTTCCCCGAGTTACAGTGGGATAGTTCGCCGAAAATAAGTGGTAGTTCCAGTGCCCTCGATTTCAGGACATTTTGTCAAAACTTGTGGTCTTACTCAGCTGGTTCGTGACTGTACTAGGGGTGGACACCTTTGTGAAGTCCCCGCTAGGCTTTAGTGATCACTACGCACTACATTTCAAAGTAAATGCGTGCGCACCGACTCAGCCTACAGTATCCAGACGCAATTTCGCATTAGCAAACTACAGGAGCATTTTGTCATACCTCGAAGGTGTTGATTGGTATGGGTCTTTGAATAGCGTTCAGTCGGTAGATTCTAAGTATGAGCTATTCCTAGCAATTCTCCATCATGCCATTGATCTTTTCGTGCCGGCTAGTGCGAAGAACTCAAGGGAGTCGTTCCTACCACAATACCTACAGAAGTTGATGCACAAGAGGGAACATGTTTGGAAGAGAGCGAAACTTTCTGATACCATAGAGGATTGGGAATCCTTCAAAAGCATTAATAAGTCTTTTGAGTCCAAACTACGTAAATATAATGCGTCTATTGAGAAACGAATAGTATCATCAGGCTGCAAGAGTGGTTTTTACAAGTTACTTAAGTTCCGCTTGAAGCGTAAGCCAAAGTTACAAGCTCTGCGTGCACCCAACGGGGAGCTTATAATCGACGACACAGAGCGAGCCGAAGTGTTGGCCTCCGCTTTTGAGACCCATTTTGGAGAGAGTAGTGCACACGTTGACCTTACAGTGGCTAGAGAGGAATTCCCCCAAATGGAAGATTCCGCCTGGTTTCGAAGGGATGATATTTTAGAGACTCTGCTTAAGTGGCCTCGTTCAGAATCTGTTACTCCAGACTTCATTCCCTTATCGTTCATAAAAAAGGTTGCTCATCTCATAAGCAGTCCACTGGAGTATATTTTCAATCTGAGCTTCATGAATTCTGAAGTGCCTTCTAGGTGGATCCAGTCTCTTATAACACCCATACCGAAAAAACCACCATACACGGAGGCTATGAATTTCAGACCGATTAGTATAACATCGGTATTCGCCCGGCTGTTCGAGAAAAACTTGAAAAAACAAATCGAGGTCCACCTCCACAAATATTCGGTCATCTCTCCTCGTCAGCATGGGTTTCAGAGGGGGAGGTCAACGGTAACGGCAATGGTGCAGGCGCTCAATGACTGGACAAAGTACCTAGATGAAGGCAAGAATGTAGATGTGATTTATCTCGATTTTTGTAAAGCCTTTGATAAAGTACCACACGCCAAGTTGCTTCATAAAATGCGAAGGGTTGGGATCCATCCTCGAATAATCGCTTGGCTTACATGTTTCCTCTCCGAAAGAAAGTTTGTTGTGCGGGTCAACTCGTCCTTTTCAAAGCCAATAGTTGTGTCCACTGGTGTATCAAAAGGTGGCGTGTTTTCTTCGATTCTTTTCATATTTATACCTACGATTAACTCAGTCTAATCTTCCAGCCTAGTGAAGTTTTGTGCATTTGCTGATGATCTTGAACAATAATATGTGGAACGAGGTGGTTGCATCCACACTACAGAATGTGATTGATACAGTACTTGAGTGGTCACAGCAATGGGATCTGCCACTTTCTGACGTTAAATCGAGGGTACTCCACTTAGGGTCTAGCAACGCCAGGCACTCCTATACCATGAACGGCACAGTTCTTAGCAGTGCACATGAAGTGCATGACTTGGGATTTCTGGTCTCAGATAGTTTGAATTTTGATGCACATTGCTCAATGATAGCCAACAAAGCCACTGCATTAACACAAACTTGTTCAGAGCTCTTTCGACCAGAAACGTATCGGTGCTTCTTCTAGCCTACAAAACTTTCATAAGACCTATTGTTGAATATGGCACTCCTGTGTTTAGCCCTTATAAGCTTAAAGTGATAAATATGTTGGAGAGGGTTCAAAACAACTTCACAAGGAAACTTATGATACGCGTCCTTGGGTTTTCTTACGACCAAATTCCCTGTAGTGAAAGCTAGGAATAGGAATTTTGGACTGAAGCACTCTTGCAAACAGGAGAAAGCGAAATGATCTTTTACTTCTACACAAACTCATGCGCGGCGAAAGTGTCAAGTTGGAAAGCCTCGTTCCGCTGAGACCCTCTATTACCCGAGGTAGTGCTAATAAATATCATCTGGGCAAAGCAAAACTAAACTGTAGGCGCAAATTTTTCACCTTCAGAGCGATTCCTCTTTACGAAAAGCTAAGTAAGAAAGGGCCAATACCATCTAATTGCAAAACGTTCAAGAGACTATTAGACAAATTTTTGAGTCCATGAGGCCACATATCGCTTCCTATGCTGGTAAACGAGTCCATAGGGCCTTGTAGTGTTTTCCTATGTTGCTCCTTGCTCTCGCGACGCGTATACTGTTATCCTACGTCATCTGTTGATTTTTTTCAATGATCACTCCTAATTGTGTTGTGTTGAGTTTTGAGACTTTTATTTTGTTTCTGCTGTTTTGATGCCTACACACAAATATTTGTAGTAATGTGTAATAAATCTTCTTCTTATTCTTCAGCGTTTGTCCCGCTCTGTAGCGGGGTCCGCTCTCCTGATTTTGTTACGCCATTTATTCCGGTCGAATGCCTGATCAGGGTGAGCACCAACTATCTTTAAATCCGCGTGCAGCGTGTCAAGCCAACGTTGCCTGGGGCGTCCTCTCGGTCGTTTGCCGAGCACCTCGAGCTGGAGACCAGTTTTGCAGACGGTGTCCGCCTTCGCGCGAAGTACGTGGCCATACCATCGGAGACGAGATTCTCGCATTTTATCAACTATGGAAGCTACGCCAAACTTCTTGCGTATGTCATCGTTGCAAATCCGATCCATGCGGGTGACACCGGCCGTCCAACGTAGCATTTTCATTGTAACACAGAACTCCAGTCATCGAGTCGCTCATGCTGCACTCACACGAGAGTTCACCTCTGAGGTCAGACTGCCATCGGACACAATTTCTGATCCAAGATACTTGAAGGCTCTTGTGCGTGTGAGCTCGATGCCACTGATCCTAATGGAATCGACTCATTTGTATCGGTCGTCAAGTACTCGGTTTTCTTGATGTTCAACTTCAGTCCGAATTTTGTCAGGCGATCAGACCAAGCTTGCACCTGCTGCTCGAGTTCTTTCTTATCTTCACTGGCCAGCACCACATCATCTGCGTAGAGAAGCGTCCAAGGACTCGGTTTCTGGAGATCTCGCGAGATTGCATCCAAGACGACCACGAAAAGGAGTGGAGAGAGCGCAGAGCCTTGATGTACTCCGACCGTGATGGGAAAGTCCTGCGAAGTGCCTGATGGTGCATGCACGCGGCTCTTTGAGCTGGAGTACAGGATGCGCACCCACTCAATAAGCTCTTCCGGAACGCCGTGTTGCCGCAAGGCGTACCATATAACTTCACGCGGAACACGGTCGAATGCCTTTTCTAGGTCCAGAAAAGCTAGATGCAGTGGTACTTGCTTCTCACGATGTCTCTCCAGCAGAAGACGCGCGGCATGTATGGCGTCGATGGTGCTACAGCCTGCCACAAAGCCGCACTGATTGATAGAAAGCTGGACGATTTCGCGAATACGACTGTCAACAATTCGCTCAAAGATCTTCATACTGTGTGACAGCAGGCGAATTGGACGGTAGTTCGAGCAGTCCGCAGGGCTGCCCTTCTTCTTCCAAATCGGAATCGTCGTGCTCTCTTGCCAGTCCTTGGGCGTCTTCTTCTCAGCAACGACCTGATTGAAGAATCCGTCAACCATTGTGCAGGGTACCAGCACCGTGCCTTCCACAAGTCGGCTGCCACGTCGTCAGGTCCTGTTGCTTTGCCTGACTTCATCTTTCTGAGAGCCGCCTTCGTCTCTTCTACGGTTACTTTCTGAACGGGACCGTATACTGGGGGGACGAAAGGGATGGCCGGGTGCGCATACTCTACGGTTGAAATATTCTCAAAGAAGTCGTGCCATCGCCTCAGCACCCTCTTTCGGTCCATCAAAAGGCGGCCATGCTCGTCGTTAACGCCAGGAAATTTCTCGATATCTTCGGTCTGACGATGCCGAGCCTTGGCAAGTCGGTAGAGGTGCCGCTCACCATCACGTGAATCGAGTTCCTTACTGACATCTTCGAAGTGGGCGGCCTTCGCTGCAGCCACAGCCTTCTTCGCTACATTCTTCGCTTCTTTGTACTTACGCCAGCTACTAGCTGACTTGTCGGCAAGAAACGCGTGGTAGCGCCTCTTCTTCTCGCGAACCGTTTCTTTGACATTGTCGGTCCATAACCACGGCTGCTTATCAATTCTACGCCTTCCCGGCTTCGTGACGCCAAGTTCGGAACGAGCGGCCTCATGTATCGCCTTAGAAGCACTTTTCCAGGTCTCATCGACAGTCGTGACGGTGGGAAGTCGTATACGAGAGATCACAGCTGCCTCCTTTTCTTTCAAGCGCCACCATTTGATCCTCTCGGGACCACATCGCTCGACCCGTTTGGACCGGAGCTTTGCGATCTTTAGCGTGCAGATTAGTGGGCGATGTTGTGTGGCAACTGTCTCGTACGGCACCGTCTTCGCGTCCGTGATGAGCCCTTGGTCGCGGTGTCTAACAAGGACAAAGTCTATCTGCGTTCTGGCACTCCCACTGTAGAAGCTGATAAGGTGGGAGTCTCGTTTGCGAAACTTCGTATTCACGATGACCAGGTTATGGGCCTCTGCATAGTCGAGAATTCTTTCACCATCGGCGTTACGTGACCCATAACCGAAACCACCATGACAACTGTAGCCGTCTTTCGTAGCGCCTACGTGCCCATTTAGGTCACCAGCAACAATTACGACGTCTTCTGACGGTATCTCAGCTGTCTTCTCCTCAAGCAGGGACCAGAACTCGTCCTTGGATCGCTCGGAGCATCCCGTCTGTGGAGCATAGGCAGAAAAGAAATGGTACAGCCGCTGTTCGATAGCAATAACGATCTTCATCAGGCGGTCATCGAAGCGTTCTACGCTTGCTATCGAGTCCCGGAAACGTTGAGAGACTATTACAGCCACTCCGTTGGTGGTTTTTGGTTTGCCACACAAAAGGGCTTTAAAGCCTCGACCGATGTCCCTTGACTTGCAACTGGACCATCTTGTTTCCTGCACACACAGGTCTATACGTCTGCGCTCCAGTGCCTCTGCCAGCTCACATGAGCGCCCCGTCAGCGTTCCAACATTCAACGTTGCTACGCGGACCTTCTCCATGTTGCATGACTTTTGAACTAGCCTGGTTGCCCCCCGATGCCGTCCTTGCATCAGGGACCCTCGCATACTTTCCACACTCGCCGGGCCATACGAGTGCGCGTCGGCTCCCGCGGACGCCGTAGCATTGATTCGGAATTCACATGGCATATTGAACATTGGGATGTGACTTGGGTGTTCGTAGGCCGGCCCGTCACGAAGGCCTGTCACCTGCTTCGGTTGTCTGCGTTTTGCAGCTCGCAGAGGCGAGCTCCCAGTGGCACCGCGTGGAGGAGCAGACTTCACCACCAATAATGTGTAATAAACAATAAGAAAAATCAAATGGCCAAAGCAGAGGTCGCTCTCCACCACCTTCACTGAGAAATCGAGCAGTGGGGACAACGTCCAACCCACTGACGGGAGCGGGCTCGTTGTTTTTAAATCTAATGTTATCAAGTGTGTTACTCATTTCTCGACGATCTCAACACTCCTGCGCTGATGAACAGGACGTTGTCTCCACTGCTCGATTTTCAGTGACCTTTTGAACTTCTGCGCTAGACATCGCGTTTTCGCTCGCACACCTACTATTTAACCCTAGCACTCCCAGTGTTCTTCTAGCAATCCATTTGCTGAGATTTGTCTCATTAATGCTATTGAAATTGGCTTTGAAGTCGACGCATGTGGACTCGGAATCAGCCTGCGAGCGGTGGTTTGGTGCGTTTATCCTAGCAAAAAATGTCAAATATGCTCCAGCGGTCTTAACGAAAATTGTGAACAGTATGGTAGCCTTGTGGACATTGAAATTAGTCCTTCCGCAAAAAAATGTAGATTATGTACTATGTTCCAAGGCGAGTGCTCTCATTCACTGACAAAAATGGTAGGTGTAAAATAGTAAAATTTGAAAGGAATCGCTCCAGTGAGAAAAAAGTTATGGGCGAAAAAGCATTTGGCAGAATACCTTACATTCAACTCATTCGACATTCAACTTACTTAGAAGTGAACCAATGGACTTTGCACGCAGTGCTCTATCCTTGCTGCTCCTTTTAAGACAATTCCCTTCTAGATACATTACTTGAATACCGGAAAGACGTGCCTCTTTTCGCATGTATCCCGTGCACAAGGGATACATGCGGAGGATTAACCTTCCCTGGTATCAAAGTGGTAAAGTATTCTTATCAAGTCACATATAGTACTCCGAGAATTGAGACTGAGCGGTTAGTGGCAGGTGAACCCGTTTACAACGCGCGGGAATCGAAGGTCAAATCCCGAATCACCTCCCGTATAGGCAAACCGAAACTTCTAATCAGCGGGAGACGTAGATTGGTATGAGATCCGTCTGAGAGGACGAAGACATTGATTTTACAATTGGAATGGAGGGGACTGCTCAAAGACTAGAGCTTCATCTTTTGTCTTTATTACATTAATAATGGCGCGAGCGATCTTGTGTTGAGGTCAGGATTTTGTGAGTTGCTGTGGTCAACGACAAACGTCTGGTTCACATTCTGTGAGCATTGGTAATCAAATTGCCTAGATGAAAATCCGAGATAGGAGAAAGAACCAATGTAGACTGATCTACATCACGGAACCCGAATAGCTTAGCCAACAGGTGAGCGGTGCATGGTATTAGGGACTTCTCGTTTCATTATATCAGTTTGGAAAGAAAGTCTTGTTACTGTTGTGATTTCCTTCTTCTTTAATTACTTACTCATCTTCCAACTTGAATTAATCCATAGTATAATCACCGTTGTTAGCCACTACTGCGCTCCATCTAATGGGCACGTCAGCGATACCCCAGTCCCACAAAAGGGGAGGCTGCGAGTCGAAAAAGTCGGCGACTCCTTGACTGATGTCATCAAACTTGCTGAAAGTTTTCCTAGCTAAGAAAGCCCTAGTGAGGCAAAACAGGTAGCACTCGTAAGGTCTATGCCAGGAAAAAATGGTTGGCAGTGTATTCTTGAGAGGCAGCTCGTTGTGAAGCATTCCCTGCGTATGGGAACACATTCACATTCTAGGGACATCCCATTATTTTGGAGTGCGCTAACTCATGCTTTACTTGCTCTCAGATTGCGAAATATTCCCCGTGAAACAGCAGCAGCAGAACATCATCAAACAGCAACAAGGCGTAGGCAATCAATATCTAAGAGCGGCACTCATAGCAGCATATGTTTTCATATCTTTCAGCTGCATCACCTGTGCTTAATGTCGATCAACGAGTTTTTCGAGTCTTTGTTCCTTGTTCCATCCCATAGAATTCGAGAGTTGGTCGTGGTTCAGCGCTTACTATACAATTGCGTGACATGCGGGGCAATCTTGGCGAACACGGCTGTGTCCCAAATCTTCAGTCGTCGGCAGAGAAGGGAGCTACGGACTCCCCATACTTTATGCACGGAGCCAAACATCAGTCGTTTCAAGGCACGCTGAATCACGAACTGCATGTCCATCCTATTGTGAAGAGTCCACGCCTGGATCTGAGGCGACCATAGAAGCAGGAAGGACAGCTGGACGGGCTGAGGCTGAAATTTCTTTGGCTTCTCCAATATTGGCGCGATAGTCCAAATCCTAAATGCTCCCAACGATATTCGTTCCTTCCTGTCTATCTTGAGCGCGACAATAATGATTTATCCACGTAGATTGACATGGTTTGATCATTCAGAGATGTTTGTTTCTTCGGAAGAGAAGAGGCATCGGGGATCCGTTTTTTCACAAACATCGATTGGGCAATGGATGCTAGTGTCCTTTACTTTTTTCACATCAACACAAACCTGCTGGTTTTCCACGTTGCATACCGCATAGATGTCAACTAGAAGAAAAAAATGATTAAAGAAATGACGAAACGTTCAGTGAAAGGACGGCACATAATCGTGCGATAGGGCTTGCGAAGAATGGACACGAATTAGACTTTAAGTACCTACTGCTGTCTCAGAAAAGAGACCCACAGAAGCTGAGCCTCTCTAAAGTATGGTTTAGAGACTTCAGTGAAGCGTAGTGTTGACAGCTATCGAATTATAATGAAGTTACGCAAAGTTCTCACATTATTTCATGATGCATCAGGAAGAATGAGGCAGAGGGCTTTTATTCACGAGATGAATTCAGCTGCTCATAGATGATACTAAAGAAGAGCTCTCCGTGATTTACGCCTCTCACCTGCACGGTTTGTGTAATCAGCTCCGCAACCTGGGACAAAGGAGTTCGCAGCTGGTTGAATAATGTTAAGGACACAAATGCTATTTCTGGAGTCAAAATATTTGCGTCGTCCACCATGATGAATGTTGTGAAAGTGAACAGGGCGACCTGAATCTGCGAGTTAAGATCTGACAATAAGGCAAAATACCTCCGTAGCGAAAACTATTCAACACACCAGGAATGGCGAGGCAGAGTTAAACATATCGGAAAGCGTTCTGAGAAATGCTGCTTTACGAATGAGAGCGAGTTCTTCTTCCCTCAGATCAACGATTACCTGCTCCATAGGAGGCTCCCATGCATACAGCTTTATAACCTGAATTGTCTACCATATACATATATGCATATGTAGAAAATGAATTAAATAAGCGTATTACTACAGTCCTCATCATTGCGGACCGGTGGGGCGTGGCAGTGCGGCTGCGTTTGGTGCGGTTTGGCAAAATCGTTCTGCACCAGTTTTTGAAGCGAACAAGTGCATTACTGTATAATATCCTTCGTATTACTCGTTTTCTACCACTTTTTGTCGCATACGCGTTGCAACAAAAAGGCTGAGAACGGCTTCAACAGTGTGCACACTCCTTCTGGCTGACACGCCCCACCGGTCCGCAATGATGAGGACTGTACTCATCCTCCATAAGATGCAGGGCTTATTGTAGTAATTGTGGTCATTTAAATGATGGAGTTTCGCTTGGTTCAAAGGTCAGCCCAATCAATATCTTTTGCAATTCACCATTTTCTTGGTGTTATTCATCCCTATAGGATGCTCATGAAGAAGTCAGGAGGACAGAAATCCACAAGGTGATCAAGAAGTAGTGGTGAACAAAAACAACTGGCATGAAGTTCATCACTATCACCACACAAAACGGTCTTCTAGTCCGTAGTTGTGAGCATGTCAGAAATCCGGAAGATGTCATATTATTGCGAGATTTCCGTATGCGCCGTGGAGTGCTTACGAGAATCTACGAATTGTTGGAATCGACTTATCGACGAACCCGCCGCAATAAAACAGGCGATGGCGCTGAACTGGTGAAAGTCACTGTTGTCGGTGGCGATCACATATCCTCGACGCGCTCAAGGAATGCTTGGGATACGTCAGATTAATGGGCAGATACGTATTACTCTCAAACTAGAGGGTTGACCATGGTTCAACACTTGGCACCGGTAGTCGCGATCTGCTTTATGAGCAGGATAGGATACCAGTACTGGAACGCCTGCTGCGTCACGCCTGAAATGGGGTATCTGTTTCAGACGGATGAATAAACAGTCTCAGTACATTAGGCTCTCTCGAGAAATACGGAGCGACGGTGAGCTCCCCTCTCCGAGCACTAAGGGGAAAGTTTCCAACGGCTAGCTCAGTGTGAAGTGCTACAGAAAAGCAATTTTCGGGAGAAAGCTTGTTTACACTCCACTTCACAGCAAGCCCGTAAACCACGAGTGCGTTGGAGGTCGTCAGGTTTCTAATACTGCTTCTGATACGACTACTTCAAATACCTATGCTGTACCTGAATATTGCGGAAGAACTCACACTGAGCACCATAATGTACCGCGCGCAAACACGCCCGGTAGCTCCCCCTGTTTGACCATAATATCTACAGAGTGACTGTTCGCAATTAATGCTCTTTGGCTCCGCAGCAACTAATATTAATATTAGTCAGTAATTTCTAGTAGCAATGTTCAAGCCACCAAGGTCAGTAGCAGAACGCAATAAGCTGCTGAACAAACAGCATGCATATCAAAGCGCTTTGTCGTTATAATGGTCCTTAGCAGTTGTAACAGGTGATTGCGCAAAATTAGTATGATCTGTCAAATAGAACGTCAGACATTCAAGCAACTTACAATGGGCAGACGGGAACAGTATTAGCAACATGCATCAAGGAATTATGATTTGCGCTCATAAAATTTATGAACTTCCTAGGAAAGGTGTGGATATACTAGAACACGATCGCCAGCACTTGATTTAAATTGCACTGTTTTTAAGATGTCAAAAACCTCACAATCGTGATGCTGCGAAGATCACACGTTTCAAACCCATTTGGGAGCCATAGTTTAAGTGTCATGGGAATTCAATTCCAGTAAGTTGCTTCCATTCCCAATACAATGGATCTGAAATTGCTCGCGCAATACCTTGGAAGCGTTCTGAATTTTGGCGAAAGGCCCACAAATGCACAGGAAAGAGGAATGTGTAGCCATTACCCGTAAATCTGCACCCTTTGCTGACCTATGCGGTTCCTGATCTACATACGGTCGAGGTTGACGTCGCGGTGTGGAGGTGGCGGCTTACTGTAAGCAGTACTACAGTTTGGGGGGTCGATCATAAGTCAGCTGAAATAAAGCGGCTGAAATAAAGGTAAGCCTACTACCTACCAATACCATTAGGTGATCTGCTAAGATCGCGGAATAGTCTTAGGTTTTTATGAAGGCGTTCGAGGGGCAGATCTGATTTGTTTTTGCACTCATTCAGGTCCTGACGAATCCAAAGTAGCCGATACGACCAATAAATTATAAAATTCTTGGACTGCTGAAACTATCCACTCGCTTGAAGATACATCAATGCTAGTATTAAGAGGAGGTCGATCCTGGTTAATGGTGATGCGGTCGGAGAATCCTTTTGCAGATTTTGGAAGCAAACTTGAGATAAGCGTCGGAAAACGGATCTGACGCTATAGGTTCCATCACAAGCGGCCCTTTCGGTCTAGGATTCATTCCTAGTCAGAAGATTCAGCAATCATACACCTTGATTCCGTTCAGTACTTCGTTTACCATCTTCGTTCGCTCGTCCTTGTAATGCATCTGCTGCATCTGCAAAAAATAGCTATTGTGAAAGCGATCTAAAAAAGCAACCACTGCCCAAACATGACTAACTTGATATTTCCTTATAAGCATGGTGATGAAAAAGTTTAGCGGCAAAAGCATTACCATGATTGAAACCCCACTTAGCACAGACGCACCAATTTGATGCCAAAGAAAAAACAGTGCAAGTCCAATCTGAAAAAAAATTGTGCAGATACAGTGCTGACTCCCACTTGACGTGAGAAGTTCGCACCTTTCCTTCCAATTTGACTTCAGCTTACTTTTCGCAACCAGCTCCCAATGTTTTTATATAGTGCAGTCTTTAGTCCGCTTTGGAGCGGGGGAACTTGAAGGACCATTGGAGGTTCATTACTTGCAGTGAAATCGTGCCAACAACTCGAAGTAGCAGAGCACCACAGTCAATCCTTTCAAATCACGACGATGGTCTTTGCGACCTCGAGACCATCATTGCTACAGAGAATATGAACAGAGTTCTTCTCAGTCACCTTTCTACAAACGCGTGGGCGAAGTGTGGCCGTGTTTTGGAGGTGGTACCCTTACTACTTGGCACTCTATAGTGAACCAGTCGGCTCGACGGCTGACGCCTGCGCGCCTCCTTCCGTGATACGGCCCGGCTTCGCCGCGCTTACCTCCTTCTACACTGGATACTCAACAATTATCCGGCTTTTATTTCACCTGTACACATAGTCAACGCTCCTTGAGCAATAACATCATACCTACTATT
>MU915312.1:5171-17576 GCA_036418165.1 Cooperia oncophora
GAAAGCCGAAGCCTTTGTTCTACACAACCCAGAAAGCAATTTCGGACGAGTTTCCCGTTGGCATCGTGCCAATAACCGCTACGGTAGATACGGCTGCATGTATGTGCTCATATATCCATGCAGCACCACAGCCGCTCCATATTTACAAGTAATCAGGTCGAGTAGAATCGGTCGAATATTTAAGGGCGATCGGGGGCGGTGGGCTTTCAGGTCGGTATGCTGCAGCTTGATAGGGCGCTGTAAGGCGCCGCTGTGCCTACTCAGGGACGTCAAAGTCTGTCCTGTTGAGCGTAGTGATACTACACGTCTCTGGGATTTATCGTGCAACTTGCCTTTAGGAGCCCTTCCCGAACAACAAACTTAACCTAGCCCTTCTGCAGCAACCATTTGCTCTGGATCTGAACGATCTTTTGGTATTCTGGACTGTAGATGTATGTAATATTTAACTATTTATACATTAGGGAAAGCTTTGCGAAGATGATTGCACAAATGATAAGAAATGCACGAAAGACACACGTAACAGATATCAATTACTACCAGTTATCTACAAGTTGGTGAATTTGGCATCAAATTCCTGCTTCACTGAGTCCGGGATCTTTGAGTACAGATCTTCGATTTTCTGTAGGCGTTCTTGTTCGGGAATACGTGGATTCGTCATCAGTGCCGATACCTGAAAGGCAAAATGGTAAGATTCACCTTGGAAAGGTGAGATTTTGGAAAGATTCCGCTGCAGCGCCCTAATCGAGCGAAATCCCCCAAAAATACACATGTAGCCCTCCATTAAAAGTCGGGCTAGTGCTGTGCAGGAGTGACTCCCGTCAGCGACCTTGTACTTTAGCTAACCCACTGAAACCTCGTTCGGACACCAATTTCTAGCCGTCAACCGACCAGTTGTCGCTAGCCGTCAGCCGGTCAGCTAACTTAGGGGTCGTCCGAATTAACCTGTCCCCCGTGAACTGAAGTGGAGTGCGATGATCAGCGATGCGAGAGAGGAGCTAGTGTTCGTTGAGAAACCGGTCGATGCTGAACTAAAAGTGGAGGATGACTGAATGGGTCAAGGGCTGGGTGGCAATAGTGACAAATTGCATTGGTGGGTCAGTCAATCCAAAGAGGACTAGCGTGTCAGTGGAGAATATTGCCCTTCGCGCTCTAGTTACCAGCCCGTGCAAGGGATGCTGTCGTGCCTGCAACAGTGCGCTGTAGCTCAAAAAAGAGTGGGCAATAATTCAAGGGCGCTGTTGGCCTGGAGGAGGCATTTTGCATTTTGCTGGTTCCTTTTGCTAGTTCGCTTGAATGACAGGTGTTATTGTGTGAGAGACCTGTAGACCACTGTGGAGCTGTGGAATGGTGGAAATGAGCCGCTTTGGTCGTTCAAAACCCTCTAGCCATACAGATTCACAAGGAGATCTGCACATGCTTAGCACCATAAGGTACTATAGGTCCCCCCCACCAAGCGTACTGCGCGCTTTGGAGCACTGGAACCAGTGCCTCGAAAGTTTCTACGAGGTTACAGAAAACTCACTCAAGAATGAAGAGGAGTTGAGGGTGAGGCTGGGCAATTTGGAATAGCTAACGAACACGGCACGCCAAGCAACCCTTGATTGAATACCGTCAAGGCCTGCAGACCCTCTATGCCTCATAACTGGTGGCAGTTTCGATCGGGGCAAGGAGAATACCAACTCGTACTCGCTCCCACCCCCCCCCCTCCTCGCGGCTGCATTGCCGGAATACGCCTTCAAATGTAGATATGTTGGTATAGGTTGGTTGGCATACTACGTGTGTTCACAGTTAGGTCAGTTGGGTGGGGAGGGGAAAATTAAAGAAAGCACGAAAAGGCCAGGAAGGGAAAATATTCAGGTTTGCGTCAGAAAGGGTCAGAGTCAGCCCTCGAAGGATGGAAACTGTTCATAGGTATGCGGTCCTGAAGGCAGCATAAATGCAGGAATCTAACTACGCACTATGTAGTCCTGTTTGCTACGGACGCTTGGGCGTGCCATTGGTTGGGGCTAAGATTGGCGCGGCGCCAGCGTCTCAACAATTAATGGAGAACGTGGTGGCACCGCTCGGACTCAGCCCTCCTGACACGCCCTAGCATCCGCAACTGTAGGTTGCTGTCACACTCGACGACCACCAGCGGACGTTGACCATCTTCTTGCGAGAGATAGTCACTTACAGAGGATGAAGAGTGATGGTTTGTTGGAAACTGCGCCTCATTCGGAACTCTATTCACCGCTGGATTTGAAATTCCTCTCGATCTCTTCTTTCCGTCGCTGTTGGTTCAAACGGAGGGCTACAGGGGAGTCTTGACCTCCAAAGCCGTTGGCCTAAATAATGAGTACACTTCCCATTGCCAGTGGCAGACACTCTCAGTTATAGCGCTCGTTAAGATCGCACTGACACTCTGCAGTTACTGCCTACCATCAAATCAAGTTTGGGTCCTGGCAGGAATGAAGCTGCATCGGACGCTGCTTATAACGTTTATCTTAACAGCGACCTTTTCATGCCTGTACCCGCAGCTAAGATTGATGACTACTAACTCGGGAACCATGTTGCCGATCGAGACATCAGCGCTGCATAAATGGGGCATCGGGCAACTAGCTAGTGAATGTGCAACAGGCAGATAGTAGAGTCGAGTAGGCTCCCTCAACTCTAATGAATCTGCTCTAGAATAAAGAGTTGGTACTTGCCAAGCATTGGCAACTTCTCCGGTGCCACAGGGAGGTGGGGAAGGGTGAGGGCAAGTTCTTCCTATCACGCCCTCATTAGCGAGGCGCAATCTAGTGCACCCTTCAGTTCAGGGCCTTATTCAGAAATGTAATGTAAGGAAGACTCTTCTTCTCACATGCATCTGTAAAGAGAGAAAGTAGTACCTGAAAAAGTACCCACTGACCTTTTGAAACTGCTGTTGAGCTTCCGGTGACATAGCCGCCACCGCTTCGTGGACCCTTTGTCGCTTAGCGGAGAGATCGCCGGACGAAGCTCTTTGCCTATTGCATCGTGTTTGCTGTAATCAGTTACTGTTTGAGGAAAAGCAAAGGGCATATAACGCCTTTGCGCGTCCAACTAACGAGCCTCAAGTTTCACAGGCTCACGAAAGTAACATGTAAATGTACTGTGTATTCGGTTGCTCATATTTCGTACGAGCTCTTCGATTTTCGCGCTCTTTTCTGCACCCGACCACGTTGGGTTCTGTACGATCGCATAAAACTGAAACATCATAAATTTTAGGGCTAATAGTATGAAGTAATAAAGAGCCCTGGATAAAGTCGAATTGGGGAATCCTTGGGAGGAAGGCAAGACCTGGTTTCAAGTAAAGGTCCATTCATCAACAGGAGCGAACTCAGCTTTGGGACTTGGACGGAAAGGCACTCAAGGCCGGACACGTCGTGCCGTTGGGGAGAAATCTCGTAATACGCTTCCCCCCATTCCGCTTCTTCCCTAACTTCCTTCTTTCGAAGTTTTCCTAAAATCCTCCTCTTCCTTTCAAGGAGACTGCAGTCGGGCAGGGGGGATTGGGCATGTAGAACACGTGGAAGAGAGAAAACCGGGAGAGTAGTAAAAAAAACCAAAACATTTTCACGAGGGCAAATACGACCCCTCCATAAGACCCTACACCCCCAAATAAGACCCCAGCGGATGCTCGCCTTGATAAAGGGTCCTGTTTACGGCGCTCAATGTTGAAAGCTGAGACTGTCATCATGCATAGGAGGATTTCTGCTTATCCAGGAGAGAAGCACCTCCATGGAGCCGTACATTATAACCGTGCAAAATTCATAAGAGGGGCCGTATGAAGTTGCTGGGGTGGGCGGGAGAGCTGGATCGTATGTGGTCTCGAGAGGAATTAATCTGGTCGTTCCTCTTTTTCTTTGACAAATAACTGACAAGACGGCAAAGAGGATGGCAAATGGTAGCTAAGCTGTGAGAGATGGCCAAACCGGGACCCTTCTTTTGCGAAGTGGTGACACGGCCATTTCACCCATATCACTCATGTATCCTGATACAAGAGGGGAGAGGGTGGGTATTTATGCCTATGTTGGACACTTTCCGGTACTGGTCCAAAGCGCTGCTCTGACCATCGTAAACTTAATAAGTCACCTTCTTCGTATAAAAAAAGATTGCTCAGTCTCAAATATTCAAAAACGATACCCTCCCAGCAGAATTGCACTCGATTCATATTACTGATGACTAGACAGCAATAACTGACCTTGTCCTGATCTTCTTTGCTTTGTCCTTTCATGAAAGGCGGAATGACCCTCACGGGATCGGAATTAGGCGGAAGAGATGCCTGAAATCCAATCGATTGATAATAAGGTGACCAATTTTTGAAAAATCGGAAATTCTCACCGGCTTTTCTATTGTTCCCATGAAGTCATCTCCTTGAAACTGATCGTATTCTGTCGTCTGTAAAGCGCCACCATAACCAGTTGGGCCAACTGGTCCTCCTTGGATGGCACTATGTGGGCCAAAAGCACCCGGTTGATGACTGAGCTGTTGAATGGGCCGTGGTTGATTTGCATAGCCAATCGGTTGTAGGCCATATGGGTTTTGAGGGAACAGCCGTGCGGTATTCATGCCCATGTTGGGAATAATCTGACCGTTTCGGTACTGGTCCATAGCGCTGTTCTGGCCACCGTATCCTTGATATTGAGTTCCAAACTGGGCGAATTGAGGTGCTAAAAAGGAAAGGTTGGGAACGTGCTATGAGAAGGGTAGGAGGAATTGGATGAAAAATGAAGTACTGAACTGACCAAGCTCTGCGGTCAGCTGATTCGCTTGTTGGTTCGAGAGGGGAGATCCATAAAGTCCGCCTTAATAACGGCAAATGGGTAAATAAGGCGCTAGTCCATGATAGGTCCGCAGTCCTGACAGGCCGTTACAGGTACGGACTGCGGAATTGTATTGGACTAGCACCAATGGAACTTTGAAAAAGGGCACTGCTAGGCATGGAGGGGACATTCTGCAGTATCCGTTAGTTCCTTCTTTTCATGTGAACAACAGGTTTCCTTTTGATGGGACCTGTAAACTCCTGTAAAGAATTGAAATGCCATGAGACAGCCAACGTGGTCACTTGGATTCACAGGTTTTCACGTGGTGACGTGTGTCCTAGCAGTTACCCCCTCCAAGCCGAACAGCGCCTAAAAATGGTAACAGAGAACATACCTAGCCCGCCCGCTGGCTGGATTTGGCCGCCTGCCAGCATAGGATTGAAGTTCGAACCACCCATAGGAATACTCCATTGGGCTTGAGCCGAGATGGCCAGTACAAGTAGAAGAATGACTATGGTAGGCATGTGGCCTTCCAAAAAGGGTTTTGCCCTTTTAAGAGAACGAACGAGGTCAAACTTCAATGCCACGCCCACCTTGAAATGCAACGAGGGCCAATTAGCTGTCGGCAGCAGAACACCAGTCACGATCGGGGATTATTTCCGTGGGGAACGGTGCATTGAAATCCGCTCAATTACCGGTTTCAGTGGGATCAGTCGTTGGGTTCATTGCAAAACAGTAACATAACAGAAAATAAAATTCCAATTAGAACGTAACGTCATGTTTAGGATAGCTAGTACCAGGGGCAAGTGGGTCGTACGTCGGGAATACTCAACGATGGGGATCGTAGTTAACCGCTGGAGAGGGTGAATCGTATTCGCGTTTGCAGAAATGCTTCTTCGGTAGCTGACTTTTCTTAGTTCTTCCAGTTCCATGTGCGCTACATACTTACTCCTCTGAGAAGTTGGGAGAGTAGTCGTATAACACCCCTTTTTCTTGCTTCCCAATGGTTTACTCTGCTTCGACGTCGATGTTCCTCCTTTTTCACTGCGAACACCGGAAGGATAACGCTTTCGCACGGGTTCTGTTTATGGGAACGTGCAGCACGAAAGCTAGACTACCCCTACTTCTTTCACTCCCGCCCTCGCTACTTAGTTCTGAGTTTTGTTCGATTGTTAACTACCCCGGTGGACTTGTTTTATGGTTTTTCTGCAACTCTGCCTTCGATATCCCGATAACTCTCTTTAGAAGAAAGTGATGGCCACTAAAAAAGTTGCACTCCCACAATTTTTCGAATGTCCTGAGAAATGACGTGCTCCAACGCTACGATAGGTAATGTGCCGCAATGCTTCCATAGCGCCTGCAGAGACACTGTTTTTGGTGAGAGGTGCTCTAGAAGTGTGAAGAAGGAGCTTGAACTCTCAACTTTCACAAGCACACTTCGGAACCGTTATTTTGAAGGCAGAATTTGCGGAAAAGTTGTGTCAGAGCGGTTTCTGGCGCAGGCATTGTTGAAGAGTGGAGTGGGGGGGCCACTTCGGCGGAAGAACGGGTGAGGAGGTAGGAGAGAAGGAAGTTATAGTCCAAAGTGATACCACCATTTCACATACACGTTGCGGCGTCCCTGCCTGGCCAATCATAACTGGGTGCACGAAGGATTCGCTTGATTTTCAGCAGACTGAGGCCCTGTAAAGAACGTAAGCTCAATTGTACACCCTGCACCACTGTTGGCCCTTCTTTTACTGTTTTTAATTTCTGATTCGATACTAATTATCTGGTCGAAACAGAAGCAGGGGACGGCTGGACGCGGTGACACATTTCATACTGGCTGACACGCCCAACAGTCCACAGCGAAGTAGGATTAGCGGGATTATATCAGTAGATAGTGGATGAGTCATTTCTAGCTGCTTCAGAAAGTGATGCGGACAAAGGCGGAAGTTATTTTGACATGAGCATTTAATGACTCGAGCGGTATAGTTGATAAAGATGTAATGAGATGGAATCAGTATCCTTTCTTACCATTGATTAAGATCCCTGTCACCATCATTCATTCGCCTGGTCACTGAAACCCATCCTTAGTCAGCGTAAGGGCTCCAGCAGTTGACTAGCGATAAGGCAATTTTATCGGCCCTTATCAGCTGTTAATCACTTCCGTGTGCACCTGCCGCGATTCCCCATCTCTCACTCTATTCATTTTCATGGATCGCGCCTAGCTGATGCTGTCTCTCGCGTTCCATGAATATGTGACCCCCCCTCCTCGCGCCTTTCTTTTCAGATTCTAATTCACTGACTATCCACAAACGCCCCTTATCGAATCTTATCAGGTGTTATCACCTTCTGTCACCCACCAAAAGTGTTCCCGTCCTGCCGTGTATATCACTTCTTGGAACTGTCATCCTATCTTTTCTGCGACGCTCGCTATGAATTTCGTGACAGACAGACAGACGCACACACACACACACACTTACAGACATACTTAGCGGATTATATATAGTAGGATTTTACGGATTTCCGGATTTCATATTTCAGATTTTTATTTCAAATGCAGATGCAGATCCCTACAACTCTGTTATTGGCATTGCTAGAGTGGTTCAGCTACAACTGTCTCTCATTCCACTCCACTTCATAACTGAACCCTTGCAAACAAGTGTGGTAGCTCAAGAACCGTTCCAATGACGCTGAAGAACAGCCTTCCGAGAGTTCTCCTCAATTACACGATTCGTGAGACCATTCCATCACCTGCTCAACCAAAATCCCGTACAACACACGGCTTACACCAGCGACAAACGTTCCGGCCCACGCTGCCCATTATGCTACGTTCCCACTCACCCTAACCTATTTCGTATACCAGACCCGTTTGTAATTGACCATGAGGACAACTTTCATAACTGCAAGTGACCTAGAGACCCGTTTATGAGCGATTCGGGTCATATGTCAAAGTGTAGTGGCTTTTTTGTCCGGTCCTGTCCAAATTGCAGCATAACAGCGTTGAACCAGATGAAAGAGCCGGTCGCCTACGCGTAGGGAAATCACGGGGAAACCCTTCGTAAACCAGAAGAAGGGAAAATGTCGCGTACAATACACATAATAGGCTGTGGAATCCATACTAGGCAAGGGAATAGTTTCTGCCCTTCCGAGAATGTTTTTGACTGCCCCCCCCCCTGCTTTTTTTCTTTCGAAGGGGGGAGGGGGTTACGAACCCTTCAGGAAAACGGATGGCAATGTTTTTGGCGCAGTTCGGCGTGCATACAACGGCTTGATGAGAACATTGTGCTAGCCTTATCGAATATTGCCAAGCCCTTTAGTGGGGAACTGGAAGTTCCTGTAAATCTAACAGAACTCTGTTTGCATACATTGAGTCCTCATGTCTCACCGAGGTGTGACATCTTGTTTAACAGGAAGTGGCAAGAGAAACTAACGAAAGAGCCAAATGCCCCTCCGAAGCCGAACGGTGTCTTGGAAGTTGATTGTATTCATGTTTTTTACTTCCCATCGACGTGTTTAAGAGGAAGGAGGTACCTGTATTACGTGCTGCTCAGGCAGAGAGAGAAAGAGGGTGGGGATGGGGGGGGGGATGGGAGAACTTTGCATTTTCCGCTTGTTTGTTTTGCTAATTCCTGTTGAACTACAAATCTCACGTGGGTAAGAGCATATTCCTGCTATTGCACCGCTTTACAGGAATCACATGTCTCGAGGGGTTCGTTGGAAGTAACGATGAAAGATGAAAGTAAGCGGATGCCCCGCAAGCAGGATCTGGGCCGAATATGTCTGACGACATTCCAAGTTTTTTTGTTGAGTTCCGCTGTCCGATGTACCCTTTCAATTACATTTCTTTATTGATTTTCACATATATACATAGATGAGAGCTGACGAAGATTTCATGCATTCTATCAATCATATTGGTATAGATATGGGGGTCAGTTAAAGCAATTTCCAATTTGTCTACGATCACAGTTTGAACTTGAGTTTCATTCCCGCTGAAATGAGTATGGATGAGTGTCATGAGTGAGGAAATTTCGGCCAAGTTGTTGAGGTGGATCAAGACGCGAACTATGGACACGTCATGTCTGCGTTCCCGTTCACCGAAGGAAGATGGAGCTACAACAGCCATTCACGAAGCCTTGGAAAATTTTCGTTTGCTAACAGTTATCAGGCAACGGGCGGGGCATAAAGTTAGACAGCAAACATGCAGGGCATAATTGCCGCAGTGTGTCTCCACCCCCCCAAACGTATTTTCTTTGGGAATTCTCCCTGAAATGACCCACCATTAATAACCGCTAGTGATATAAAACAGTGCATGGACGAAGACCATAGACTCGAGCAGTAGATATTGACAAATGTGGCCGTAACGCTGAAAACGTAGTGAATAAATTCGCTGGTTCGGTACCCAAGTACGGATCCTGGAGGATCGCGCACTTATTTGCTGTCCAGACCGCAAAATCTCAAAAATGTAAGCGTCCGGTAACGAGATGGAAGCCCTGCACACAGGTGGTAGCGCCTAGCCCTGCCGAAAGTAGAGTGCAGGTAAGGAAGTCCGTGTAGCGGCAGAGGCGTTTCTTAAGGCGCTGCGTGCGTAACTCTTGCACGAGTGTCACGTACGGCACTCCTTTAAAAACGCCTCTGTGCTATTAGCAAGCCAAATAAACTGGCTAGGGAAGGCCTGACTAGCCTTTACAGGTTGCCAAGACCCAGATATCCCGATCCACATCGGATTTTTTGAGGTCTCGGGAGCAACGGAAGAAGCGCGTCTAACTGCAGCGCTCGGACGAGATACTGGTTTCTCTACTGTTCCCTGTTTTAGCTATAGGAGCTATGCAAGAGATTCAGTCTATACTCACCTTTTGCGTTGTTGACGAAAAGCCTCGGAAGCGTGTCGACCAACCACGGCAAAGCCCACTCAGGAGCCATGGACTCTGCAAAGTCGATGAAGATTTACTGGTACATTTTTGTGTATAGAGGAACATAACAAACCGATTTCGTACTCCGGAACGCCACCCCACCCCCACAAGTGGAGAACAGACACTGATTTTACGCGCCCACGTTTTTTCTCGGAACTGATGTGGCACAGGTACGCGGTCGAGTACATTATCCGTCAAGAGATTGATGACGTTTTATGACGTCACATAGTACGCTGATGACGTGTCTTAAGGCCTCATTGAAAATGAAATAATACGAGTTTCCATGTCATTAACCTGTTATGGTCGCATGTATCGCACGTTAGATGACATGACCTATCCTAACCCTTGACAGGCAAAATACCCAAGCTACACCTGCCTCCCCCCCTCCTCTCTCCTTGATGCTGGATCCGCAGAATTACTTCGGATTTGCTGTTTCAGATCGTTGGTTTTGGTAGTTGATGGGCGCCGAACACCCTCTCCTCCCTCCTCAACCCCGCTCCCCTCCCCTTCCTCTATGGGGTAGTCTGGAGTACGAAAGATGCCTGATTAATCGAACTAAGAGACTTGGTCTTTTGTGGTTACTCACAGACTCCGCCCTCATCATAAGTTGCATGACGGCGACATTCACAGCAACGTATGCCAATGCCATCAATTCGTATTTGTTCGAAAGCTTGCCGGTCAGCAGCCCCATCACGTAGTTGGCAAAAAGTGCAGTACCGGCACAGGCGGTTTGCACTGGTGATCCCAGACCTCTGACCGATTCAACGATCTTCTGAAATCCTTGTAATTATGTGATTTTGACGTCAGTTTTCCCTCTCTTGGCCTTCTACCAGGGCAGTTTGGCGACGGGGGGGGGGCATTTTGCATTTCTGCTAGTTCCCATCGACAAGACGACCCATCTGGAGGGCCATTTCGTGAGCTTACGAGAGTTGACATGTTTTTATGCAGGGGATGGTCGGGATCCCGCTCGTTGCTGGGTCGAGGGGGGACGTTTTACGTACGATGAGGCGTAGGGTACCTAGAAGAGAGCAGCGGAATGAGGATGTCCGCCCGGACGGCCGCCCCTTGGTGCCTCTCATGCGGTGCGCCGGACTGGCGGATCAAGAAAGGTACATACTCGCGTAGACCGAGGGAGAACTACAGAGAACTGGGGTTGAGCGGAAAGGTGATGGCTTACGTTTGTGGAGATACTTGGGATCTGCTTGACATCTTGCCAGATGAGTATGTCCTTTGATGGCAGCCGGATGTTCAAGCAACATAAATGCGAATGGTGACGTCATTGAGACAGTGGGTATGTTCGTACTAAATGCCAGGATACGGGAGGGAGTGGAGGGGGGTGCAACTCCTTACCAAACGAAGAACATCGGGATATCAGGTGCACTTTTGTGCATCGCGACTTCGCGCAGTCGCATTGCGACAAGGGCGACGCTGATAAACGCGCTTTCTTCTATCTCCAACGTGCTTTTTTCACGAGTGGATTTACAGGGAACCTCCTCGCCTCAGATGCGGAATGGGAACTTTGTATTGCGACGGTGCTTCAATAGCACCTTCATACTTTGCGGCAGCGTCTACCAGCAAGCACCAGCGTCCACCAGCGTCCGCCAGCGACCATCAGCGTTCTGAGCGGCCGTCGGTATCAGCGATAGGAAGGTATGGATATCAATCTAGCGTCTACTGGCGCCTACCAGTGTCCACCAGCGTCCAGTAATACGGTATTGTGTTGTACTACCGTGCGGTTGCACACGCCACAATTCCACGACGGCTGACCCAGTGTCTGTTCCCTCGTACTTCCCCACGCTGGTAGACGCTAGAAGACGCAGCCACTTGCTCAATCGATATCTGTACCTTCCTCGCGGCTGACGCTGACGCACGCTTGAAAAGCTGATGTTGCTGAGGACGTTGGTGGGTGCTGCTGCAAAGTATGAACAGAGCCTCGTATAATGTGTGCGGCATTGGCAAACTGACAGGAATGATTAGGGCGCTGCATGCCCCGGAAGCGGTAACGTGCCCTCCTACGTCAGTGCGCACTGGCCTGTAACAGTTCGCAACCTTGAAAGGAGGAAGGTCCAATCTATAGAATCGCCACCCCTTCGGATCTGCTGCCTGCTATACTGCAGACTGGCCCTCCCGCATAGTGTTGTGACTTATCGAGAAATTGTCACGGTTAGTGGATCACTAGCCAGGGAATGCCGCGCACACTCCTGACCCGCACCACCTATCTACTCTATGCTCTGCGGGAGCTCTCACATCAAAGGGATAGAAGGTCAGTAAATTGCCGCTCCGTCGCGCGCGGCGATGGGGGCGGCGTTTTCTTAGTCAGCCTGCCAGTTGGACTACCGGATTTCATGCATACCACGGTACCGCAGATATTTATGACTATTTTGGTTATACATTGTCTACAGTCACCACCTACGACCTTGAAACATCGCAATTAGCCGGCGCGACATCGCACGCGATGCAACCAGCGCGGCGGATGACGATTGCCTCGTCACATACCCGATCAATCGATATCTTTCGTTAGTACAAAAGTGCCTCTGATTAGGCACGCTGCATCGATTCCTTCTTTCTGACGAATCATTCACCCTCGCCTCTTACCCCTAGTCTTTGGTCTCGCACTCGTCGCAACTCTGAGACCCTTGCCGCGCGCGAACTCGCGCGACAAAATCGCGCAGCGAGCATCCAAGCGAGAACAGGAATGAGCTCTTCGGGAAGACTCTGGTCGCCCATCTACAGGTATGCGGAAC
>MU915314.1:0-11991 GCA_036418165.1 Cooperia oncophora
AAGTCGGCACTGTTGTGGTCGACGTTGGCACTGTCGTCGTCGACGTTGGCACAGTGGTTGTTGAAGTCGGCACTGTTGTGGTCGACGTTGGCACTGTCGTCGTCGACGTTGGCACAGTTGTTGTAGATGTCGGCACTGTTGTTGTAGATGTCGGCACTGTGGTTGTGGAAGTCGGCACTGTTGTGGTCGACGTCGGGACGGTCGTCCGTGGATGTCGGAACAGTGGTTGTTGAAGTCGGCACTGTTGTGGTCGACGTTGGCACTGTCGTCGTCGACGTTGGCACAGTTGTTGTAGATGTCGGCACTGTGGTTGTGGATGTCGGCACTGTTGTGGTCGACGTTGGCACTGTCGTCGTCGACGTTGGCACAGTTGTTGTAGATGTCGGCACTGTGGTTGTGGAAGTCGGCACTGTAGTGGTCGACGTCGGGACGGTCGTCGTAGATGTAGGCACTGTAGTGGTCGACGTCGGGACGGTCGTCGTGGGGATGTTCGGAACAGTGGTTGTTGAAGTCGGCACTGTCGTCGTGGATGTCGGCACTGTTGTGGTCGACGTTGGCACTGTCGTCGTCGACGTTGGCACAGTTGTTGTAGATGTCGGCACTGTGGTTGTGGAAGTCGGCACTGTAGTGGTCGACGTCGGGACGGTTGTCGTGGATGTCGGCACTGTAGTGGTCGACGTCGGGACGGTTGTTGTAGATGTCGGCACTGTGGTTGTGGAAGTCGGCACTGTTGTGGTCGACGTCGGCACTGTCGTCGTCGACGTTGGCACAGTTGTTGTAGATGTCGGCACTGTGGTTGTCGAAGTCGGCACTGTTGTGGTCGACGTTGGCACAGTTGTTGTAGATGTCGGCACTGTGGTTGTGGAAGTCGGCACTGTAGTGGTCGACGTCGGGACGGTCGTCGTGGATGTCGGCACTGTAGTGGTCGACGTCGGGACGGTTGTTGTAGATGTCGGCACTGTGGTTGTGGAAGTCGGCACTGTTGTGGTCGACGTTGGCACTGTGGTTGTGGATGTCGGCACTGTAGTGGTCGACGTCGGGACGGTTGTCGTGGATGTCGGCACTGTAGTGGTCGACGTCGGGACGGTTGTTGTAGATGTCGGCACTGTGGTTGTGGAAGTCGGCACTGTTGTGGTCGACGTCGGCACTGTCGTCGTCGACGTTGGCACAGTTGTTGTAGATGTCGGCACTGTGGTTGTGGAAGTCGGCACTGTAGTGGTCGACGTCGGGACGGTTGTCGTGGATGTCGGCACTGTAGTGGTCGACGTCGGGACGGTTGTTGTAGATGTCGGCACTGTGGTTGTTGGAAGTCGGCACTGTTGTGGTCGACGTCGGCACTGTGGTTGTGGAAGTCGGCACTGTTGTGGTCGACGTTGGCACTGTGGTTGTGGATGTCGGCACTGTAGTGGTCGACGTCGGGACGGTTGTCGTGGATGTCGGCACTGTAGTGGTCGACGTCGGGACGGTTGTTGTAGATGTCGGCACTGTGGTTGTGGAAGTCGGCACTGTTGTGGTCGACGTCGGCACTGTCGTCGTCGACGTTGGCACAGTTGTTGTAGATGTCGGCACTGTGGTTGTCGGAAGTCGGCAGCAAGTTGTTGGTAGATGTCGGCACTGGTGGTTTTTGTCGAAGTCGGCACTTGTTGTTGGTCGACGTCGGACGGTCGTCGTAGATGTCGGCACTGTGGTAGTGGAAGTCGGCACTGTAGTGGTCGACGTCGGGACGGTCGTCGTAGATGTCGGCACTGTAGTGGTCGACGTCGGGACGGTTGTCGTGGATGTCGGCACTGTAGTGGTCGACGTCGGGACGGTTGTCGTGGATGTCGGCACTGTAGTGGTCGACGTCGGGACGGTTGTCGTGGATGTCGGCACTGTGGTTGTGGAAGTCGGCACTGTTGTGGTCGACGTCGGGACGGTCGTCGTAGATGTCGGCACTGTGGTTGTGGAAGTCGGCACTGTAGTGGTCGACGTCGGGACGGTCGTCGTAGATGTCGGCACTGTAGTGGTCGACGTCGGGACGGTTGTCGTGGATGTCGGCACTGTAGTGGTCGACGTCGGGACGGTTGTCGTGGATGTCGGCACTGTTGTGGTCGACGTTGGCACTGTCGTCGTCGACGTTGGCACAGTTGTTGTAGATGTCGGCACTGTGGTTGTGGAAGTCGGCACTGTTGTGGTCGACGTTGGCACAGTTGTTGTAGATGTCGGCACTGTGGTAGTGGAAGTCGGCACTGTAGTGGTCGACGTCGCGGGAGCGGTCGTCCGTAGATGTAGGCACTGTAGTGGTCGACGTCGGGACAGTTGTCGTGGATGTCGGCACTGTAGTGGTCGACGTTGGCACAGTTGTTGTAGATGTCGGCACTGTGGTTGTCGACGTTGGCACAGTTGTTGTAGATGTCGGCACTGTGGTTGTCGAAGTCGGCACTGTTGTGGTCGACGTCGGGACGGTCGTCGTTGTAGATGTCGGCACTGTGGTTGTGGAAGTCGGCACTGTAGTGGTCGACGTCGGGACGGTCGTCGTAGATGTAGGCACTGTAGTGGTCGACGTCGGGACGGTTGTCGTGGATGTCGGCACTGTAGTGGTCGACGTCGGGACGGTTGTCGTGGATGTCGGCACTGTTGTGGTCGACGTCGGGACGGTCGTCGTGGATGTCGGCACTGTGGTTGTGGAAGTCGGCACTGTAGTGGTCGACGTCGGGACGGTCGTCGTAGATGTCGGCACTGTAGTGGTCGACGTCGGGACGGTTGTCGTGGATGTCGGCACTGTAGTGGTCGACGTCGGGACGGTTGTCGTGGATGTCGGCACTGTTGTGGTCGACGTCTGGCACTGTCGTCGTCGACGTTGGCACAGTTGTTGTAGATGTCGGCACTGTGGTTGTGGAAGTCGGCACTGTTGTGGTCGACGTTGGCACAGTTGTTGTAGATGTCGGCACTGTGGTTGTGGAAGTCGGCACTGTAGTGGTCGACGTCGGGACGGTCGTCGTAGATGTAGGCACTGTAGTGGTCGACGTCGGGACGTTGTCGTGGATGTCGGCACTGTAGTGGTCGACGTTGGCACAGTTGTTGTAGATGTCGGCACTGTGGTTGTCGACGTTGGCACAGTTGTTGTAGATGTCGGCACTGTGGTTGTCGAAGTCGGCACTGTTGTGGTCGACGTTGGCACAGTTGTTGTAGATGTCGGCACTGTGGTTGTGGAAGTCGGCACTGTAGTGGTCGACGTCGGGACGGTCGTCGTAGATGTAGGCACTGTAGTGGTCGACGTCGGGACGGTTGTCGTGGATGTCGGCACTGTAGTGGTCGACGTCGGGACGGTTGTCGTGGATGTCGGCACTGTTGTGGTCGACGTCGGGACGGTTGTCGTGGATGTCGGCACTGTGGTTGTGGAAGTCGGCACTGTTGTGGTCGACGTCGGGACGGTCGTCGTAGATGTCGGCACTGTGGTTGTGGAAGTCGGCACTGTTGTGGTCGACGTCGGGACGGTCGTCGTAGATGTCGGCACTGTAGTGGTCGACGTCGGGACGGTTGTCGTGGATGTCGGCACTGTAGTGGTCGACGTCGGGACGGTCGTCGTGGATGTCGGCACTGTTGTGGTCGACGTTGGCACTGTCGTCGTCGACGTTGGCACAGTTGTTGTAGATGTCGGCACTGTGGTTGTGGAAGTCGGCACTGTTGTGGTCGACGTTGGCACAGTTGTTGTAGATGTCGGCACTGTGGTTGTGGAAGTCGGCACTGTAGTGGTCGACGTCGGGACGGTCGTCGTAGATGTAGGCACTGTAGTGGTCGACGTCGGGACGGTTGTCGTGGATGTCGGCACTGTAGTGGTCGACGTTGGCACAGTTGTTGTAGATGTCGGCACTGTGGTTTGTCGACCGTTGGGCCAAAAAAGCAAGTTTTTTTTTGTTGTTGTAGATGTCGGCACTGTGGTTGTGGAAGTCGGCACTGTTGTGGTCGACGTCGGGACGGTTGTTGTAGATGTCGGCACTGTGGTTGTGGAAGTCGGCACTGTAGTGGTCGACGTCGGGACGGTCGTCGTAGATGTCGGCACTGTAGTGGTCGACGTCGGGACGGTTGTCGTGGATGTCGGCACTGTAGTGGTCGACGTCGGGACGGTTGTCGTGGATGTCGGCACTGTTGTGGTCGACGTCGGGACGGTCGTCGTGGATGTCGGCACTGTGGTTGTGGAAGTCGGCACTGTAGTGGTCGACGTCGGGACGGTCGTCGTAGATGTCGGCACTGTAGTGGTCGACGTCGGGACGGTTGTCGTGGATGTCGGCACTGTAGTGGTCGACGTCGGGACGGTCGTCGTGGATGTCGGCACTGTTGTGGTCGACGTTGGCACTGTCGTCGTCGACGTTGGCACAGTTGTTGTAGATGTCGGCACTGTGGTTGTGGAAGTCGGCACTGTTGTGGTCGACGTTGGCACAGTTGTTGTAGATGTCGGCACTGTGGTTGTGGAAGTCGGCACTGTAGTGGTCGACGTCGGGACGGTCGTCGTAGATGTAGGCACTGTAGTGGTCGACGTCGGGACGTTGTCGTGGATGTCGGCACTGTAGTGGTCGACGTCGGGACGGTCGTCGTGGATGTCGGCACTGTTGTGGTCGACGTTGGCACTGTCGTCGTCGACGTTGGCACAGTTGTTGTAGATGTCGGAACAGTGGTTGTTGAAGTCGGCACTGTCGTCGTGGATGTCGGCACTGTTGTGGTCGACGTTGGCACTGTCGTCGTCGACGTTGGGACGGTCGTCGTGGATGTCGGCACTGTTGTAGTGGTCGACGTCGGGACGGTCGTCGTAGATGTAGGCACTGTAGTGGTCGACGTCGGGACGGTTGTCGTGGATGTCGGCACTGTAGTGGTCGACGTCGGGACGGTCGTCGTGGATGTCGGCACTGTTGTGGTCGACGTTGGCACTGTCGTCGTCGACGTTGGCACAGTTGTTGTAGATGTCGGCACTGTGGTTGTGGAAGTCGGCACTGTAGTGGTCGACGTCGGGACGGTCGTCGTAGATGTAGGCACTGTAGTGGTCGACGTCGGGACGGTTGTCGTGGATGTCGGCACTGTTGTGGTCGACGTCGGGACGGTCGTCGTGGATGTCGGCACTGTGGTAGTGGAAGTCGGCACTGTAGTGGTCGACGTCGGGACGGTCGTCGTGGATGTCGGCACTGTAGTGGTCGACGTCGGGACGGTTGTCGTGGATGTCGGCACTGTAGTGGTCGACGTCGGGACGGTTGTCGTGGATGTCGGCACAGTTGTTGTAGATGTCGGCACTGTGGTGGTCGACGTTGGCACAGTTGTTGTAGATGTCGGCACTGTCGTCGTCGACGTTGGCACAGTTGTTGTAGATGTCGGCACTGTGGTTGTGGAAGTCGGCACTGTTGTGGTCGACGTCGGCACTGTGGTTGTGGATGTCGGCACTGTTGTGGTCGACGTTGGCACTGTCGTCGTCGACGTTGGCACAGTTGTTGTAGATGTCGGCACTGTGGTTGTGGAAGTCGGCACTGTTGTGGTCGACGTTGGCACAGTTGTTGTAGATGTCGGCACTGTGGTTGTGGAAGTCGGCACTGTAGTGGTCGACGTCGGGACGGTCGTCGTAGGATGTAGGCACTGTAGTGGTCGACGTCGGGACGGTCGTCGTGGATGTCGGAACAGTGGTTGTTGAAGTCGGCACTGTGGTTGTGGATGTCGGCACTGTAGTGGTCGACGTCGGGACGGTCGTCGTGGATGTCGGCACTGTTGTGGTCGACGTTGGCACTGTTGTTGTGGATGTCGGCACTGTGGTTGTGGAAGTCGGCACTGTAGTGGTCGACGTTGGCACAGTTGTTGTAGATGTCGGCACTGTTGTGTCGACGTTGGCACTGTTGTTGTGGATGTCGGCACTGTGGTTGTGGAAGTCGGCACTGTTGTGTCGATGTCGGCACTGTGGTCGTCGATGTCGGCACTGTGGTTGTAGAAGTCGGCACTGTGGTAGTGGTGGTAGGAACTGTGGTTGTTGTAGTTGGCGTAGTGGTGGTTGTCGTAGGCGTCGTTGTTGGCTCTATTATCGTTTCGACTGAAATGTTGGAGAATGATTACATAATTTTGCTTAGTTGCTTTTAAGGGTAACTCTCTCTGTTCACGCCTAATATATTGATTGTGACGGAAGCTGTCGCATATCTCAGGGTTTTATGTGTGCTTCACTTTTTTTCCGGCTTTGCTTTGTAGGGAATGCTGAGGCTGGTTTTTTCTCCGAACTGAATTACCGCTGACTTCTCCACAGAGGGGTTTCAGCATGGCCTATCTATTTTGTAGAAAAACACACGGTCAATCCCTGAGTTCTGTTTCTGGTAGGAAATCTGCTATGTTTGAAGAGATTTCACCGGGGTTCATTCGTGAGCAATCTTTTTAAATGTTTTAATTGTCACTGCAGTTATTGTTTACTGCTTTCTTTTTCAAATTTACTATTACATTCGCAGCAGTCATTTCTTACCACCTAGTAGTTGCCTCCTGTCCAGGCCTGTCGCCAAGATCGTGGAGTGCCATCGCGATCAGGACCGAATATGTTCACTGGTCAAACCTCCATATACCCCGCAAATATGCGGAATCACTTCTGCAAGGTTGACGGCGTAGATGGTAGGGATACTCCACTTCATTTTTCGTTGACCCAGTACGCGATTAATTCATGTGGTTGGCCCTTCTGAAGTTGCGACGTCTGACTAACTAAGAGGTAAATCTTCTCCGTCTGTAGAGGGTGCGGGTCTGTAGCCTTGGCAGTGCACACTCTCATCATGAAAGTGCACGGCAATAAAACTGGAGGTTTTATCCGTTACGCACTGTGCACCTAACAGCTACGCTGCACGCCACACGGTCAGCCGGACGTCCATTGCTTACCATATGGATTTCAAAGACCGGGTGTCATAGATCAGGTTGATCAACCAGTCAATGTTTTGGTGGTGGCCATAACGACAACGCAGTTAGCGATGAGATCTGTCTTGACTTTGTCGAAAACCCTCTTCCTTTGTAGGCACATCTCGCAATCACGGTTTGAAGGCTTCAAGGATATTGCAATCTTTACATCTCTGTGCGTGCGAGGGTTTAGAAACAGGGGATGAGGGAGTAGTGAGGATCTCGAATACGAGAAAACCATTTCTGTGTTCTGCGCGAATGACTCCCGTATTTGAGAGCTGCAGGACAAGTGGTCTATCTCGTTCCTAGAACGGTGTACCTTATACAGGTACATCGGTTATAAGGCTGCGACGCCCACTTACTTTCAATATAATAACAAGTGTAGGGCAACCTTAGAGATGGCAAACCGTTATACCTGTGCAAAAAGAAGAAACCAGTCATTGCGTAATCGCGGAAATTGTCTTCAAATATTCTTGAATTCAGGACGGCATGGTGGCTGCTCAAGGAGTTGGTGATCTGAGCCAAGGTCGCAGTTTCGCCGTTAATGAATCCCTTTGTGGAATACTCCACGCATTTTACTTCCGTTCAGTGTTGTAGTTTTTTTTATAGAATGCGATGTGGCCTATACAATGACTTGCGGGAGGCCAGCCGATGTACAAGTCAGTGTTTTATCCTCCCAGACGAATCTGGTACCAATTTACCGTCCCCGGAGGGTAGAAGGCTTGGTTGGCCTGGGCGGGAGTCGACCCGGGATTCGAACCCAGGACCGCGCGAGTGGTGAGGTAAGCCACTTGTCACTACGCCACCTTCGCTTTACGATCATCTGAATGAGATTAAATCGTAAAGTGTGGTGGGAGCGATGGCTGGGGGCGATGGCTCTGCCAACGTCATTGGTGCAAAAGGGCGTTTAATAACACCACATCAGCCCTTCCACCAGTAACAACACCGCCTAACCTCAGCCATCGTGCCACTGCTGTTAAGTCATATCACACATTTGGTTTTTACTTTCGACTCACCCTCGCAGAAGAACGTATTAAGTATAGGTGCATAAAAGGGATCGCTTGCTCCCCATCCATATAAATCGCATGGTAATGTGTAATCAACGACGACTACATCACCGAAGTCTCCATTAATCTGAATTTTACGATTGAAACTATCCATTGAACAAGGTTTTTTCTTCAAAAAGAAAAATTGTTAAACTGACCATCATGCCTTGTTCAGCGATGGTATTGGTCTCGATGATAGCCATACCACCTCCAGTACATGTAATGGTAAGTGTAGGACAAGGAGTTGGGTTGATCGAGAACTGGATGTTGTTCGAAATTTGTCCGCCATATGCCGCTGGACCGTTGCCAACAGATGGCATGGTGCACATTGTTGAAGCACACCCTGAATTTCGCAATAAAATACTTTGCCAACAATTTTTCACAAAGTAAACGTATGCGTGTCGTCCAATCTGAGAAGCTCAAATTCTGTACGAGCCCATCGCTTGTCACCAACCTTGTCTCTGAAACCAGTAAACTCGTTTTAGTATTCCTCTCTTTATGAACCCTACAAAAACGAACTTTTCGTCGAACATGGCCTGCCGTTGTGTTAGATCCCGACCAGTAACTGTATGCAGCCGGATGCATCGGAACAACAGTACGATTCGTGCCATGTATTTTGTTGTATATCTTCGTGAATTCTCGTAGTACAGTGGCTTGATGCTATGAATGTACTTCTTTCATTACAAGTCAAGGTATAATCATTAAAAAGACGAGTACTGTTATTAATAGTAAGTAACAGTAAGTACTCACTGTTATATTATTCTTTGTGTGAACATTGAAAAAATCAATGAAGAAATCCATCTCGCTTCGCTGAAGTGACGACATTTCCACTAGCATCAGCACCACGGCTAATACTATTAAAGGGCATTTTGATGCCATTTTACCCAAGATTGTCGGCACCTAAAAGCTAGCAGAACGTCTGATATATTGAATAAAGCGTTCATACTTAGCGATTCGGTCCCGCGATTTCGAATCGCACGAACTCGATATATCGACCTCCACCGTTCACGTTAGAACGTGCATGTAGCTGATTCAGAAATACTAAGATAAGATTCGTGGACCCTTGCAGCTGTCCAACGATTAGCGGTGGAGCGTGGTAGGACGCTCTGGCCCGATTTTCAAATCGCGTGACACAGTCGCTTGATTCACGAGGTGCTGTCTAGATGTGAGGGCAGCAGGAAGCGTGGCTACGAGAGCGGCAAAGATTCAAACGAAGGAGGATTAGAGCGTATATAACAGTGTCGGAGAGGAATACGTAACCGTCGCCGTATTGCCTCTTTTCGCCCTCCAATATGAACTGAACGATATGCGAGAGAGGCTACGGCGTAAGAGTGTCTATGAAAAATAGCCCTCATAAGAACAACACTGAGACTACAGTGTGTCGTACCAATGGAGTTAACACAAAAATCTAACTAGATGAGTATAAGGAAAATCTCCTTCGGTTAAAAAGTTCAAATTTCGTTTTTTTTAAATATCCAGCCCAAGAAAATATCCAGCCCAAGAGCATGTAGTCATTTATTTGTGAAGCAGCAACATCTTTTGTATGAGCGAGTGATCAAATATGCCAATGATGCAAAACGATAAATTACGTCCGTACGTGGGGGCACGATTGGCGGAGAAGACCACTGACAGGAGAGTTTACCGGATTTTTTAAATCTTGAAATTTTGGGACTTGTTCAAGTGTCTCTGGTCTTTTGGTAGCTGCTACTTTGTCCTCTTAGAAAAAGAGAACTTAGGAGAGCTGATTGTTGCAGAGACAGGTACGGGAAGCCACAAGCCACCAGAATTGCTAGGCGGAGAAAGTTAACTACATAGATGCTTCCCTCATTGATGCGCTCCCTCTTGTAAGGCGATGAAGATGGTGATATGATGGCAAAACGCGCAAATGAATACACTAGTGCTGGCTGTCTTCGATAAGTGTACAACGTCCTTCTAAGCGCAAGTGTTCTGCATGTTGTTAGACGATGTTTCATGAAGTGAGTCTTCTCTGCTTCTGATGGCCGACCTCAAAGAGAAGAGGAACGAGAATTCCCAGGACATGAAGGATTAATACGACCAGCCGCAAGACTGAACTCGGCGCCCCAGCAGGCTCTGTGTGGCGCCTTTTCTAGGGTACGTTTCCTTATAGCGCTTATCAAGCTGCAACATACCGACGAGGACGCCCACCGCGCTCCGCCCGCCCACAAATGTCCGACCGATGCCGATGTATCGCTTTATTTGCGAAGTACAGTATGAAGCGAAGGGATTGATGTGAAGCGGCTGCGGTGCTGTATAAATATACACTCCTTATCCCTGAGCCAGAGTAGGCGTGGCATTTGAACATGGCACGGAACTGGTTAACTGGTTACTCGTGGAATATTCCAATCTGGGACAACTGTCATCTTGTTCTGTGTTGGACAGAGACACGACAACAGTTGTGTCAAGATGGAAATATTCCACCAGAAGCATAGACACCTTCAGGTTAAGTTGAAGAATGCAGCCCCGCCTACCCGATCTCAGGGATCTCGAGTATACGTGTATACGTATTCATGCAGCCGCATCTACCGTAGCGGTTATTGGCCCGATGCCAACGGGAAACTCGTTCGGAAATTGCCTTCTGAGTCGTATAGCAGGCTTTTTCCCGCAGGTCTTGACCGTTTCACTTCGCTTTTTCGCCATTTTCCCCCTATAAGCACCCCTGCTACCATTCTAGACCGAGTACCAATTTAACGTGCCTCATGCCTTTAACTCAAAATAACGCGATAAAGGGATCAATGGGCACGGCAAAATTTTGGATGTAGATCAGTGCCTTTCACTCTGGTACTTTACATTGTCATTCAA
This sequence comes from Cooperia oncophora, assembly GCA_036418165.1. Classification (NCBI taxonomy): domain Eukaryota; kingdom Metazoa; phylum Nematoda; class Chromadorea; order Rhabditida; family Trichostrongylidae; genus Cooperia; species Cooperia oncophora. The sequence continues at coordinate 10,743 of MU915314.1, forward strand.
GTGGGACAGATGAATTTTGATTCCTCTGTTCCTCGAAATGTTTGCGGTTACTATGAGATCAAATCAAGAGTTTAGCCTCAGAAAGTTTCCTCACATGTGGCACCAGCAATATGCCTCACAGCTATTTTATCAAAATACGTTAGAAAGTACTCGATTCGTTTACTGCTATGGAGCTGTTAGTTGAAAAAAAGGAGCTGCATTGGAATGTTGCCGTTGGACGTAGAACGTCGCGCAGTCTAACGACGTGCACAGAAAAGTCTACGTTTCCTGGTTCCGAGCAATGAGGTATGCGATGTACTTGTTATTACTTCAAGAAAATTATCTCGAAAGGCCTTCTTCCATGATAAAGAATTCAATGAAACTTCAGAACTTCAGACTAGAATTATTATGACAGGATACTCATCAAAGCAAGAGACGTACAAACAAATATAATGCATTGATAATTAGATAAGTTCAATCTATCATCACAAAATACTGTAGTATTCAGTTGAAAGCGTTCAGCTAGCTTGAACACCGCTAAAAGTGATCTGAACGAAAAGTTTCGTTGTTTAATACGGGACTAGCCCAGCATACTGTCTCGTAGAACACCTGAACAATCATTGTAGAGATGCTTTAACGAAATGTATGACATTCCAGTGGAAAAAACGCCACGCCTGTCCGATCTCTTGCTATGGATCAAATTTGTGTAGACAGACTCATTCTTCCCAGATAGGAAGTTATGACTGGCTGTAAATAATTAGAACCTGGTAAGAGTCTAATACTTCTATAGAGCACATGAGCAATATATTTATTTATTAATTTTTATGATTGCACACAAGGTGACATAGACAAAAGAGGGTAAAACGCACTTGATCATGTTGAAACGCTTGCTCACCTTATTCTGTGATCCAAAAGGAGTTCAGCAGCAGGACGGAGGCGCTTAAGCTATTCAGCTGCACTCGTTAGGAAATTTCAATATCAGTCAATTTTGGTAAGCGTTCCATACATAATCGTACATAAATGAAACCGTTCCTATTCTAGGAGTCGATATCGTACACAGAACGGATCCATTCTTGACAACTATTATTTGAAAAAGTTGTAGCTCTTTTTGCAGTATAATCACTGCTTAGTGGCAAAATGTATTAAGCACCATGAGATTAATACAGTATTACGAGCTCTGAGAAGTTCTGTCTTTAACGGTTTAGTAGTTGAATTTTCGGATCTGTAAGATGACAAGTAACAATTAACGACATAGCTCCGAGGATGTTAC
>MU915315.1:0-14505 GCA_036418165.1 Cooperia oncophora
TTTCTTGTTCTTCTGCAATATGGACAAGAATGTTATCCGCTACCATCGGCACCGACCCCTCCAGACGCTTCCTCAAACTCTTTCTTCCACCACCCTGACGCCAGCATGATAGCTGCAGATGCCAAAATAATGGAGCTGAATAAGGACGATGCCCTCAATTATCGGACAACCTTCCACGACGCTAATGCTTCAAAGCGGGAGCCTACAGTTTTGATGACGAAGTGAGGTTTGGGTTACCTGTGAACTCAGATTGAGGGAGCTGCGGGTCGTGAAAGTGCTGGATGAAGAAGCTGCTTCCTCGGTCAATGCGTACGCAAAGCAGCTACGAGATCTAAAGCGTACCGTCGATCAGAGGGAAAAATTTGTCCGCACAGCCCGCCCTCATCATGATAGTGCAGCGCACTCCAAAAAAGTTCGAGCCGTACCTCATGCAATAGAGCTGGATGGCTCTCCCCTTGCACTGGTGTAGCACAGACATTGCTCCTTCTAACTGCGAGTTGCCTCCCGTACTCAATCGTTATGTGGACGAGAAAACCTCCATAACCGAGTTCAAGTCAAGATTGAGATGATGTCCAACTTTGCGTCGCGCCTCCCTGCATTGTGAAGCGATGGCATCCATGAGGTGCTCAAAAACTGGCAAGGACCCCGCAGTAACATTGCACAATTTTGATCTTACACGCCTCTCTATAAAAAGAAAAAATAATTTGAAAAATGTGACAGAACTTTCCCACCAACCTAATATAATGCCTTTATGAGAAGGAAGCCTGGTTTGGTAAGGAAGTACTCTGAACTTTGCACTTCGGCTAAATGGCACGCACACAACGGGGCTCAAAAAAAGATACTTGGTTCATGCCACCAAAGTTCGCACGGGTGGCAGGATACAAGCAATACACGAGGTACAGTATTTCCAAGACGCTTTCTATAAGCAACGCAAGCTCTCCACCGTTGCCTCAACCGTACCGTGAGTTTCATTTTGGGGATTCTGGTACGAACCCCTCCCCCTTCTCTCCCCTCTACCTCCTTCTCCATCGAGCGTCGAGTAGGGGTACATATATAGGGTGCGTAAACATATGAAACAGGGAAAACACGAAATTCAGCAGCCTCTTTAGCAAGACTAGAAGCAAATACTACCTCTCTTTTCCAACAGCGAGGAAATACGATCCCCCATTTATAGCGTCCCTGAAACAAGACCAAATCAAGTATACAAAATTTTTTTCCTCGGACCAGATTCGACCGCCCCTTCCCCCTGACCAAAATCCCAACCAATGATATGCCCTGACGCCTGGCATATCATTGGTTGGAGATTTTGGTCTAGTCTGAACGACCCTCCCCCCTCTTTTTTGCCTCCCCTTCCCCCATCGCTATCTACCCTTTCTCAGATTTTCCCGCACAGGAGAAAGTCAGGCACATCGCCCCCCCCGGACAGAAGGCCAGAAGTCCAAAGCGACCACACCGACCCCTGTCAGCAACGAGAAAAGAAGACCCCTTCTCACTTTAAAGCCCTGAAACACAGAAGAATCAACTAGGTGTCTACCTCAGACCTAGTACTGATCCCCCGCCCAGTGACTAAGTGCGTCTCTATTGGGGAATCCCGGACCGTGTGCTGCGCCGCCATCGTTACGCAGCTTTTTTTTAAAGGACTCCTTGTGCAAATTCGGATTTATCGTATCCGAACGAGCTACTGCACCAAAATTGTTCGAAATTTTTCGCCTAAGCAGGCAGTGTGTGGCGCTGGTTTAAGCTTCGACTGGTGTTGCGGACAAAAGTATTTCAGCGAAATTCGACTGTCTAAATAAATTATGAAGTGATCAAAAGTTTCGTAGCTCTTTCAAGCTTGACATTACGGGAACTAAATAATCTGGAAATGTCCAACGTTTTATGACTTCAGCTTACAGCCTTCTCTGACTTCATCTCCTCAAACCACACTATATCCTATAAACTGCTTGGACGGACAAGGTCATAACCCGAGCGATGACTCAATCTGCTCTTTCTAGCTGCCTCCTCGGGCACAATCGCTAAGTAGAGGTTCGTGTATCGGACATAAAATATATACTTCGGCCCTAGCTATCTTCAAAAGACTAAACAGTGCATGAACAACATCGCAAAAATACAGTTTAGGCTGGGCAAGGCTTCTTGCCTAAACTACAAAATTTTGTTGGGCATGCTTGTCGTTGACTGTTATTGTTGACTACAAAAAATCAAATTTTTAGCTTCTGTGGAATTCTTCAGCAAGTTCCCGGTGAATCTTGTTTGTTTTATTCTGATTTGGCTGCTAGATTCGCGTTTCAAGTATGCCGATGAGTCATCACTCGCCGCGAGCCGCGTGGCCCCTCCCAACTACGTTAGCACCCATTTTGCATGAAGTTGACACTTTGACCTTGACATTACATTGCAGTGGATCAGTATCCCCACGTCAAGGTTTTTTTTGGATGGTCGCTATGGAACGCGCCGCGCGCGGCAGTTGCCCCGTCGCCGCGACCGGGTTGCGCAGTAACCGCACGGAATTCGCTCTAAGAAAGTGAAGGTCGCCACGTCCAAGTATCTTTCTGTCTTTGATTGTTCGTTGGGATTTGTGGGTCATCTCATGTCACGTCATTTCCGCGCAAATTCACAATTTATGTTTCATTCAGCTAAGGTTAGGCATCCTCAAATGTTTGCCGTTTTCGCTCTCGTGGCTCTCGTCTTCTATAGCAGAAGTTCTAATCACTGTGGAGAAACGGTGGCGTGATCGGGTGATATTTGTACTATTTCTCCAATTTCTTTCACAGTGATTTCAGCACTTCAAAATTAACATTCCTGTAATTCAGTTTCTTTGCTAAATAAGTCATTCGATCAGAATAGAATTCAGATTTCACCATTTAAACAGATTTTTACGACATATAGCTCAGAAATAAAGCGTCTCTTCCAGATTAGAAGTTGTTGGAAGAATCTAAGGCCCTCCTTGAGAACTCCTCATCCATCTTTCTGTGAATCTTCTTCCTTTTTACAAAAAAACATTTCTTTTTGGATCTCTTAAGTTTTCCCATGCAACTTTTTTTCTCTTCAGCACGAATTTTGACTTTGTTGTGATGATCTCTACCTTTTCCTTGTTCCCCCTTGTCCTTCTGCTTGGTTAATACTAAATTGTAGCAAAGTTGTAATTATTTCTCCTCTCCAATTTTCATAGGCTGAGTCGGGCAGGTCGGGGGAGGGTTATGCTATGGGAATCTGGCCAATGGTTGGTCCAGTAGTTAGAATTCGCCGAGCCATAATAAATTTGCTTCTTGAGGCTATAGTATCTGGAAATGAACAAAATACCTCACTGAATGTTGGAGATGACAAAAGTCCTCATCTCCTGGCTCACAATAGTTTCTTCCCACATTTTTCGCTAAAAATAACTCCCATCTAATACCCGAAAGCAACGAAGAAATGGTGCGGAAATCAAGATTGTGCCTTTTCGTAGCCTTGCGCGAGTTAAAGGATTTTCACAAAATTCTGCGCACTAGGAAATTAAGAAGAAGATCTAGAAATTAAAGAAACCAGCTCCTCTCCTCTAGTTGTCTTGCGCCTTTGAATCTCATATGTTCGTTTCCTCATCTGGACAGGTTCTGCTCATTTTGAGTGGTTTGTGTTCATACTTTGCGACTAAAAAAAGTTTTTGAGCATTGGTGATTTGAAAAATTTGGAAGACTCGGCACACGCGGTGATTGCGCCTAAGGGATTGGATGGGTATCGATCGAATCCGGTGGCTAGCGATGCGAAGACTCTGCGATCCGGCGATTTGGATATTGAGCGAAGCGGCGATTCGAAGATTCGGCTGTCTTCCAAAGCGCCGGTTCGCCGAGCCTCCGCAGTCACCAGATTGACACCAGCTTTTTTCCCGTCTCTCAAATCACCGAAACTCCTTAGTCACAAAATATGAACGGGGTCTTATTGGCAGCTTTGTTTTGCTCTCTACTTCTGTGTGTCGAGTTCAACCTCATGATATAGTGAAAATGCTTTTTCATCGAAAAAAAAAACCATAACATTGCCAGATTGTCACTGCCGTGATGTATTCTGTTTGCCAGTGTTCCTCGAATGCTCTGAGTGAACCATCGCGTCGCATTATTTTTGTGAATGGGTTTGGTGAAAAAAATCCTGCACAACTTGTTTCCAATCGTTTACGTTGTCCCTAAAGTGCGGGGCCCGCGCTCAATCATCGTCGGGGTTCCCCAAGGGGAGGGTCGTATTTGGTCGCTGGGAGGGGGGGGTCGTATTTGCCTTTTGAGAGAAATTGCGCCGTTGGGAAAATTTTTTCTGGTTGTTGACTTTTCGCGTTTTTTTTTCTGTTCCACATGTGCTATATACCCCTCTCTCTCCCACCCGCTCGACAGAAAATTTTCTGGGGAAAAGTGGGGAGATTTTCGGAAAATTCCGGAAGAAAAACTGGTAATAATTTGGACAATTTTAAGAAGGTGGTAGGTAGGATGGGAAGGGAAGTCGTAATTCCTTGCGTTTTTTCCCGTCACATGTGCTTTACTCCTCCCGCTAGACCATATCAGGAGGGAAGTAGGGGGAGTGGAGTCGTATCAAGCTGCCTTTTCAGGGGGGGGGTCGTACGGATTCGACCAAAATCCCCAACTATTGATGTGCCCTGCCCGCATACAATGCGAATGTTTTGCAGGAGATGAAAGGTTCCAGGTTCCGAAAACCAAGGATTTTTCTCAAGCAGACCAAACCTATAGGTCGAGCCGCAAACTTTGAACGTCTTTTTTTGCAGTCTTTACGGCATTCAATGAGCTTTACATGTGTTCAAATGATAATTCTGTGGGCTGTTTTTCGGGGAACAAATGTTTCCGAGCAGTTGTCCAGGTTGAATTTATCGGAACACAATTGCAAGGCGTGAAAAAGGTCACTGTTGCTCCCTCAACTACCCAAATGTCAAAATCCATGGAATTATATCGAAAAGATCTGAAATAGTTTCTATCACGAATAGTGCTTTTGTCGCGCGCAGTGGTTCCATCTTTGCATAGGAACATAACTTGAGCAACGGTTACAGCACGGATGTCAGTCTCGCGGGCAAGCTTCGACAAGGGTCCCGTTTCTGTGATCAGACGTTCAGCGCTTGACTTTATCCATTCGTTTTTCTTGTGCAAGATAATCATTATCAGATCCTCCTACTGGCCACAACTTTTCACATTCGGCCTTCTTTGTACTACTGCGCCAAATCTTTCTCATTCCTTTCGAGAACACCATTATATGCAGGGTTAGGGCTGAGCTTAGGACTGGTGTGCAGCGCCCACTTCATTGTATGGTGTCTATTCATAGTTCAGCAACTGTGAGCACTCACATTTCTTTTCAGTTTCTTGAGCTTTTGCTCCATGGCTATGTTGGTCAGATTTCATGAATATTTAGCTAAATGTACCAGCTTTCAAATGATGTAGAAGCCCACAGCCCTAGCTCGTCTGCTTTCCTGTCATTCTGTCTATATGAACCCATATGTTTGAATGAGATGACCCAATAATATAGTGCTGGAGGTGCGAAGAAGCAAGTGAGCCGAAGGGCGAAGAAGAATTTATACGTGTTGATCTATTTCCGCAAATTTGTCAATTCTTTTAATTCCACGATTCTTCAGTTTTAAAGGATCGATACGTATCTAGTTTTTTTGGGCATCTTCAGTTCTTCCTCTTCAACGACTCTCTGACTCGTCGAATCTTCAAAATCCGCAGTCAGTTTTTCCAATGCCGCGGTGTCGATTCCTCAGATCTTCGTGTCAATATTCATCTGTCGTCATTTCGCTGTTTCTTCAATTCCTCCAATTTTGCACTTCGCGAGTTCGTCAGTTCTTCATTTTCCTAGGGTATCATAGTACGCCCCCCATTAAAAAACAGTATCCCGCAACTAAAGTGTCCGCAAAACGCATCCGTACATTTGGCATCGCTGTCCGCGTTCGCAAGGAATATACCACATTAGTAACTCGAAACGGCGAGTTAATAAAGAAGCTAAAGATGCATGATAATTGCAACCATTGCAACCACATTTACTTTCACTCTGCAACACACCGGCTCACAAGCGGAATCGCGTGTGTACATAGCGTTGCCTGGAGTGTCGTAGGGTGATTTCCTGTGTTCTTGCTGGGAATTGGTTGCACGGCGAATCCTACTGACTGGGCTTGCCGACGTCCGACAAACTCGTCCAAAGGGCCGACCCCAGCGGTCGGAGTTTGTTAGACGTTCTCGAAAAAGGCCTGTGCTCAGAGTGTTTCCAAGGTTTTTCTGCTTTCTTTTTCTACTGGGAGTTACTTATGGGCTACTGGTTCATGACTGAGCACCTACTACCCGTAACACGTGATCGCGGGATTGTGTAAAGGAGTGGCATTTGCATCTATTGTGCTCATCTAAATGGTCAAGCACAGTACAAAGGATGCAGGTTTCTTCCGGCTGGCAATCTATCATGAATGTGGTGAATTATTGTCATGTGCTTTTATTTATTGTCTCGGTCTTATCGTTTGTGAAAAAAGCCGATGGCGCGATTCATCACCGCATCGCGCTACCAAAGTCTATGCTAACCACCGTGCGTGCTCCCGAGCGCTATCTTTTTTGTTCATAGAACGAAGAAGCGATCGCTGCAATTTTGACCACACTTGATAAAAAGTTTGCTGTAGACTAAGTAGGGTGACGAGGTGACGCGCTTCCCTGCAGAAGTACTTTAGTAAACATTGTTGATGTTTGTGGGCGCTCTTGTTTATCGTGAATGTACTTTGGACTCGATGGGACGCCCTGTTCCTCACTGGACTGACACCTCCCTGCATTGTCAGTCATTGACGGTATGAGAATCTCCCAAATTACGAACTTTGGCCCCTGCCATTTTTTTTCAGGGATTCCGTCATTAGCGGACCGTGATATATTCTAATATTGTTTCCTGGAAGCCGTCAAGTTCGGAATTGTGTTCAGCGGAGTTTTCATGATTAGAGTTTTGTAATTCTGCTTGAATGAATTCTATTCTCCGAATGACGTTGGACGTTATTCACATTTTTTTGGCAAATGTTTGCTTTGGCAATGACTCATTTCCCATTTTATGGCATAACGTGTGATTCACTTTCATTTTACATTTTCAAGCTTTCCATGGAAATGCTCTTTGTATAACGAAGGCGCAAAAACCGTGTAATTTTTCAGTTGTTAGCTCTACAGGGCACTGCCAGTCAAAACTGGAGCAGAATTCGCCGCAGTTCGGGACGAGGGGGGAGGCATTTTGGATTTTTGTTACTTCCATATGGACGTGTCGAGCCATCACAGAGACCACTGGCCAACTCTTGTAAAGGGTACCTGCCAACTGTTGTAAATTCATGATTGAACTCATTTCATGATCTTACCGGAGTTGACAGGTTTCAACAGAGTGAGACTTGTGAAGTGGAACTAGTGAAACAGCGAAAGTACAAAATGCCCCCCCCCCTTGTCGTCGAACTGCGCCCCGAAGTTCTTCCTTCGAAACAGAGTATTACTTCTTTACTGGCTGGGCATACCGCTTTCCCGATGCCCTGTATTTGGGTCTTGCGAGATTAGAATCTTTGCATTTCAGATCGGAACAATGCTTTGTGGTGATGCTGTAGATTCTGGAACGATTTCGTTTACATTACTTTCCCACGCACCATCACGAATTCCGTGTGGATGTTTCCGCAATTATTTTCGTTTCTATTGTTTTTTTTGATTCCCCTGTTTCGCAATATTCCCTTATGTTTTTTTTCACTTTAGCTTCTTCGTTTTGCCTTGGAGTAGTGCACTTTTCGTTCCTGTTCCGTCCATACCGCCTCAGTTTACTTTTCCGTCGCCCCCTAGAAAAGTTGCGAAAACCACAACATAGTTGACCTGTCAAGAGAAATGAAGGGACAGCATCAAATATCGTTCATCAAAAGGCAATCAGTGAGAATGCGTTCATACTTTGCGGCAGCCTGTTTAGCGTCCGCCAGTGTTTTGAGCGTCGGCCAGCGTTTTCAGCGTCTAGGAAAGTATAGGTATCGATTTAGCATCTCGACTATTCAAGCGTGCCACCAGCGTTTTGAGCGTTTTCGATTATTAAGAAAATGTAGGCATCGAATGTCGCTGAAATCACTTTCCGAAGCTGGTGGACCCTGAGAACGCTCAAAACGCAGGCGGATGCCCAAATCGATGGCTGACGCTGAAAACGGTGGTGGAGGCTCAAAGTTATACAAAACGCGCAGGAACGCTGGCAGAACCTCAATACGGTGCCGCTAAGTGTGAAAGCACTCTAGAGTTTCAGTTTAGCTCTTTACTGCGTTTAGCTCCTTAGCTATCTGGGGCAGGGGCCATGCGCAGTTGTGATCATTTGTGCTGAAAATTCCGACTCCGGCCTAATTCCCATACTAGAAAGCACGACCCCCTTTTTTTGGGCACGTTGGTACGACTCCTCCTCCGGCCGCTCGTGTCCTTCCTCATCGACCGCAGCCCGTTGAGGTGCGGGGGGGGTCGGGGGGGGAGGAGGAGGGAGGGAGGTCGTCTAGAATTTAAACTGATCATTTTCAGAGTCGCGAATAGTTAGTAGTAGTGCGTCCGTGAACTGACCAAATGCGACCCCTCCCTCTCCCTCGCGCGTCAATACGACCCTCCTTGTGATGCATCATAACGATGGCGCGTACCCTGAGGCTTGCGGATGTGCTAGATTTCGTTTTAGCATTGCTGGTTTCTATCTGACTTCTGAAAAAAATTTGCGAGAAAAGAGCTTGGAAAGGAGCGGCGAAAGTTCATTACCTTTTCTTGACTGAGGGACGTTGTCTTTATGGTGATTAGAGCCATGTCATGTTGAAATTTCATATGTTCACCGCTGAAAAGGATTGAAGCCACCTGATCCGACCTTGTTATTCTATTTCATATTCGATAGGAATCAGCGGATCGGGTGCTTCGCCCACTCTCCCCTTCTCCACGTGGGTGGAGTCAGCGGAATCGTTACGTGCCCAGCTTTCGCGTTCGCGTTTGGCCTCGCGCTGGCCGGCCGGTTTCGCAAGGCGCGTCGACGATTCCCCTCGTTGAACCATTTTTGCTACTTCGCTGCTGTCCTCTATCCAGCCTTTGCGTCGAATGAGCGGGCGAATCAATATGATCAGCCAGAAATAGTCTCCTAGGAGGCAGAGGTACTCCGTGGTGAGTGAGCCGCTTAGCGTACGTGAAGAGGTGCAATGTGGGAAGTTACGGTTGTCTCAGAACGTTATGTTGGCGAGAAAGCGCATACACGAGCAGAAAATTGACACCATTAACGGGACTGAGCTCAAGTGTCTGCAGACTCCATGCCGTGATCTTGAACCAGGAGCCAACTTTGACAACCTTACATCGACAGACTGTTACGAATGCCTAATGGTTTGGTAGTTCTTGTGGTTCGATCAGGACGAGTTGTCCGGCATGGAATACGCGTCGCATGATCTTTCATAAAACGTCAGTGACAATGTAATTGCGCCACACAACCCCTCTCTAAATAAAATGCCAAATAGAAATGCTGAAGGGTGAAGTTGAGCATGGGCAACAGACAAAAAGTTGAGCAGAATCGCCCTTTTCTTTCCTGTTCCTTAGTCGTCATGAGGATGAAAAAGGAGTGGAACAGTTTTCTGAAACTGTTCTGAGTGATGGGGTCGTAATGAGTTTTCTTCAAACTAACCCGAGTAGTTGTTGACTGTGGATTGAACCACAACTTTTTGTGTTGCGAAACCGTTTTTGAGGATATGCTTTCTTATATTTCCGCCCTGTCGCTGTGCAGTTGCCCTATTCCCTGCTCTATTCAAGTGCTGGATATTTTTTCGCCCAAGAATTGTAATTCTAATTTGTTCGTTCTTTCTTAAGACGTCAATGCTTGTCGATGTCCTGTCTGGCAATGAGTTTGAAGCAAAAGTGTTTTCAGAGTCCTCAACTGAGGAGCCATGTCTACTCTATGTGCTGAAAGCTTGATTAGTAATGGAGCTCTAGTTGAAGTACTGGATGTAGATCACTGTAGACTGCAAGAGCCTAGCAGCTCTGAATCGTCTCTAAGTAAACTAAGCGAGTCTAATAGTTCTGCCACCAGTTTGGATTTGAAAACGTAGGTTTTTCTAGCTATAGTTTGAAGTTTTCCGTGAAATAGTCGAGACCATCTGATAGTGCACAATTTCAGATTGTCATGGAAGCGAGGAGCATGGAGCATAGAAGATTCTATAATAGCGGATCCACCTTGGTATATTTCGATGATGGTTAAATTCTCGTGTGCAGTGATGCTTCTAGCTGGTATTTTTGCCGATTGGCTTCGAATGCGAGGTATCATCAAGGTGTCCGTGGCGAAGGACGATCCACGGCATAAGGTGAATTTACCATCGTTTTCGTTGGAATTGTCTTCGTAGACCCTACTTTTGACGGGCGTCATTCTTGCGAGTTGTGAGCATCAGGGAAAGAAATGGCGGTAATGAGGTAGTCAAAGAGTGACTTCTTTTAGGCAGCGTTTAAACCCAGCTGATACGCTGCGACGCTCCAGTACTAAAGTCTTGAGAAAACTAGTCGTTTTTCTTCTCTGCATCTCCTTCGCAAAGTTAAGTATTACGGATAAGATACTCAGCTTGGAGAAGCAAGGGAGACTCATCCAGGACACATCAGGGCACATCGTCGTTGGGTCGTATTTGGTCGCCAGGAGAGGGGGGGGGTCGTATTTGGGCTGAGGAAAAATTTATTTTGATAGTTGATTTTTCTCGCTTCACGGACGTTGTAAAGGGGGGTCGTACTTGCTCATTGTTGGGAGGGGAGGGGCAGACGTATTTGAAGACAGCTCCCGCGCTCGAGTAGTAAGTACACTGGCTGTGCCTTCCTTGTGCCAATTTTAGTACATCCCCCAAGCTAGAGACTGCCCCACTCTACTCGTCGTTGGCACAGGCAACGAAGAAGCGCGAGGCTCTTCGAGGAACCGCGCTGTGAAAGTTTCTATGAGGTCTAACGCCGCTTCAGTTGGACCGCCTTACTTGCTAGATGTCCTCCGACGGAGGCCACTCAATTGTTCTTAGTTGGGGCGGCTGGCATTGCTAATGCCCATGGATAATTCTGGCCCTTTATTACAGTTTACTCATTGGAGGTATATACATTCAATTCAACTCATTTCGCGAGGTGAAACGCGTAAAAAGCACGAGTGACGCAATTTTCGTGATGCAAAACCTCGACGCACAAAACGTGCGCTACCGCCTTTTTCCTTCCAAGAGTTTTTCCTCTGCGTTTTTGTTGTTTTCTTTTTGTATTCTTTTTTTTTTGCACTGGATGATATCAACTACTGCGAGATGTGATAGAGAGATTTTATGAGCTTAGCGGTTTGCACGAGAGCCGCAGTTGAGGGGTGACTGTGAGGGAGCGATCTTTGTTCTATGTTGTTCTGGGAGCATACGGCCGTCTTCGCCTGTTTTTCCCTTCTTTTGGCGTCGGAGATTACTTATTAGCTACGTGCTTTCATAATTGGAATAGCAGCTATCCCCTGACGACTTATCGCGGACGCTGTTCTTTTTAAGATCTGACACATTAATGGACATGTTGACACGTTAATGTTTACGCCTTGGCCAACTATGTCGGTACATTTTTGTTTTTCACTTCCAAACAGCTGTAATATGTATATGCTGAAGTATTGTAGGCGTTCTTGAATGTACTTGACATAAACTTCCTTAGTTATCTCAACTAGTTTGGCTATTATCTACATGGCTTGGCCTGTTCAATTATGAGGTGGTTAGTATTGGAACCGCTCCGTTACTCGAAGTGTGTGATTTCCGCGACAGTTGCCGGTTAGACGGCAAATCACTACGACGTTTATAGTATCCTTCTTTGTGCACGTCCAGAAAGCGGAAAGAAGGAATAATGAGATTTGTAGGATAGATTTCGAATAATATCATTGTTTCAACTGACATCATAACTATACAGTTTTATTTCAACATCGTTATTTTTTGTTGACCAACGTGATTGATTTTGCTGTTTGTAAATTGCAAAGCAGTTTCTTGAGTTCGTCCGGTAGTCGTTAGGGATTCGCACGACTGCGAATGATCACTTTGAAGCGTTTATATCATCATCAACTATTCGGGAAATCGAGTTTGATGTGGTCAATCGTACCGATTGCTAGTGTGGCCAGGCTAGGTAATGGCCTATTAAAGGATACAGGTTATACTGAATGACTACGGAGGTGGACACAAAAGTTAGGTCTGCTCCAACATTCAAAATTGCCCCTATTCCTTCATTATAAATCAACAAGAACTCTTATGATCTTCTGCACAGTGCCCAATACTTCGTTAGTTTCCCCATTTTACAGAGTCTTGAAAGGAGCAGCCGCCCGGGCCGATCAAAGTGGGCTCTGTGGTCGCTGGTTGCCTGTGCAAGTAGTCATAGCCTCCAAGCTAGGGAAAGACGTTCACCTTTCGCCCGAATATATTTGTTGTGAGCGTGTGAGGCTGCTATAGCCGCTCAAAGTGCTAGTTCTAACTCCTCCTCAGTCGGACCGCCTTTACTTGCTAGATGTCCTCCGACGGAGGCCACTCACTTGTTCTTAGTTGGGGCGGCGGGCCATTGTGCTAATTGCCCCTGGAGATATTATGCTCTCCTTCATTACAGTTTACTCATTGGAGGTATATACATTCAATTCAACCCATTTCGCGAGGTGAAACGCGTAAAAAACACGAGTGACGCAATTTTCGTGATGCAAAACCACGACGCACAAAAGGTGCGCTACCGTAATCACAAATTCAGACACCGTGTTGATAAAATTCCTTTTTCCTTCCCAGAGTTTTTCCTCTGCGTTTTTGTTGTTTTCTTTTTGTATTCTTTTTTTGCACTGGATGATATCAACTACTGCGAGATGTGATAGAGAGATTGTGAGCTAGGGGCTTGCACAGAGACCGCAGGGAGGTGTGACTGTGAGGGAGCGATTTTGTTTATGTTGTTCTGGAGAACGCTTCTTGCCTGTTTTCTTCTTTGGGAGATTACTTATCAGCTGCTGTTTCATAATTGGAAAGCAGCTATCCATGAGACTTTTATCGCGGGAGCTGTCTTTAATCTGGTCTGCAGTAGTGCTTTCACTCTTTTGGTATTTTGGTACCATCACCGGACTAGGCTCGCTTTAGTCTTTCGAGTTCCTTAACCAGAAGCAGAATTTATATTAGATGTCTCATGCTCCGCTCCTCATGTGAATGTGAGGCAGATCCCATGGTATTTGCAGAATATGCCTCCCCTAGTTGCGACTACAGCCTCATTCGCTGCGGATGAAGGGGCATGTTAGGCGGGATGGGTTTGGCGCCGCGTCGAACAAACCAAAGGAGTCGCGCCAGAAGATATTTTGAATACGGTAGAAAACTTTGTTCAGTAGAAAACGAAGAGTAGAATGCGTCGTGATCATTTGCCAAGTACTAAAGAGAGTTTATGATCTCTAATTCTTCAGCTCCAAGACGTTAAAGACAAACTGTGCCCTCACCTACGTGAATTCTGATTCTTGCCGTGTGTGAGGAGAATGGGTCTGCAGCTGCAGCAGCGTGCTGCCAGCCTCATTTCGGTGCAAGAGAGCGGGGCTGGAGGGTAGTGATACTCATGTGCCATCTCTACGCTCCATCCTTGCAGCGCACCCAGCCACACGCCTAACAATAGCTAAACGTGCTATTTGTCTGCGCGCTCTCCTGTTTCGCTGCGGGACCTTGGTATCGACACAAGAACTGCAGATTGAGGATAGCGCGGGCGGAATATGGAGACGGCGCTCGGTATCACTGCCCTCCAGCCGCCGCATTTTGCAATTCTGCTCACATTACTACATCAGTGGACCCATTCTCTCCACATGCGGCACGGAATCTACGTAAATTAGTGTGCAGTTGTCTTTACGTAATAGATAGGGCTAATTGTAATATTCAGAAAGGTTAAGTTCCTTGATCACCCGGACAACTAATGCAGGCAAATATGATTCCTGCATGGTTGTTTCCGCGAGGTCCTCAAAAAAGGGAGCAACATGGGTGAATCCAATGTGTCGGATGTCAGTACGACCGAAAAGGAGGGTTTTGGCACGACCACATTTGCAATCTACCTACCCCTTAGCGAACATTCTCATGATTTTTCGTCGCTGTGAGGGACAGAGAAGGCAGTGGGTAGAACACCTCTGATCTACTATCAGAAATAGTACGCCGCGCCGCTAACTAAGGCATTGTTCACAGTCTGCGGTCCAGCGTTTCTCTGGAACGCGGCGGTTCGGCGAAAAGCTTTCGATACGTATCGACTGGCGGTTGGGCGAAGAGTCTGGCGGTTGGGCGAAAGGGTTTTGATACGAATCGACGGGCGTTTCGCCAAACCGCGACGTTTTTCGCCTTCGACGAAACGCTAGCTCGATCGCCGTGTTTTTCGCCAGCGAAATCGATACACATCTATTGCTTTTCGCCCAACCGCCGAACCGCGGCGGTTCGGCGAAACTAGCGGTTGGCGATTCTCCGATCGATGACTATTTTTTGCTTTTCTCCAACCGACGTTTCGTCAGGGTCGCAGAGTGTGAACGGTGTTATAGGCCGGGCGTATTGAGACACAT
>MU915316.1:4778-19393 GCA_036418165.1 Cooperia oncophora
TATGTTAGAAATCAATTTTGGACGAGTTTCCCGTAGGCATCTTGCCAATACCGCTACCGAAGGTACGGCTGCATGTACTATATATGCATGCAGCATCACGGCCGCTTCATACCAATCCCTTCGCTTCATAATTTGCTTAGCAAATGAATCGATTAGAGCGTCAGGAACGGTCGTCCATTTGTGGGCGGGCGTTTGGGTCGGAATGTTGTGGCTTGATAGGGCCCTTATAAGGGCACCTCCCTTGGAAAAGGCATTATGCAGCGCCTGCTCAGGGTCGCGGAATTCCGTCCTGCCAGGCGTATTAATCCTACTCGTCTTGGGGGATTTATCGTGCCAACTGCCTTTAAATGGTGGAATGCCTTAGTTCACACTTTCGTAAAAATAGTTTTCTTTTATGGCGCATGAGCCAAAATTTGAGTTTTAGAGCGCGAGCAGTGATTTCGCCATCCTGTAGAAGGCAATCTCTCAATTTTTACGTCACTCCATTCTGTGATGGCTAGTTTGGTGAAAGCTGCAGCGGCAAATAACAGCCGCAGGCTTATGCTATTGAGTCTCCTGGGTCGTGGCCACTGAGGGCAGCCAGCTATTCATACACCACTACTCCTTTTTTTCTTGTTGATATGTGGTCCAAGGTGGTCGGGCTTGTCTGACATAATGGCCCCAATTATATCCCTTTATGATATAGGTGTATACGTCTGTTTGATATATGTTCAGCATGGCCAACAACTGGTCTTCGTTCGGGCGGGCTCGTTATCCCGTCATTTGTCGTCGAAACAACTTCGATATAAGATAGTAGAATGTGAAGCATGTCGGATGTAATTATCTCGCCTATCTCAAGCTGCTATGTTCTTAATCCAGTTCATATTTTCGCTTCACTCACCATAAACCTCGTGGTCGTCTTTCGCCGTCTTCATATCGCTATCTCAACCCTCCGTAGCGCTATGGCATCCCTCATGCCATGGCTCTCTTCGTTTCTCCTTTCCCAAAGCGCTCCACATCGACATTCGTTTCTCTCGGTTTCTGCTCATTCATGCGTGTCTGTTAGGGGCGCTTGTCCGCCATGCTATGCTATTTCACATTCATCTTACACTCGTCCCCATGGTCCACATACGCTTTGAGCACCGGAAGGGTTCTGTGTAATAAATAAAGATAATAAAAACTGCTGCTGACCCCGTCATCTGTCCAGAAGTGCTGTCAAAATCTTTTTTTTCTACTAGTCGCAACAGCTGCTGAAGAACGTGAATAATTTACAAAGCAAGGCTGACGAACGCAATTCCGCGATAACAGCCGAATTCAACAAAGTGTGTACTTCTAGCGAGGGGGAGAAAAGTCCTCAATTGACAACGAAGCGTCATGCTGCTGAATTTGCGCTGATTGTTCTCTGCGATGAATAGCCGCCACAAAGAGGGCGTGTCCGAGTTGAAACGGGAAAAAACGGAAACGACTTCAATGAAAGCCGACTGCAGCTGATTTGTCGTCCAAAGACGGCTCTAGTGGGTGATCGAGCTGATTTTCCTTGGCCATCGTAAAGTGACATTGTTGTCAGCAGAGCAGAGCAGCATTCAATGGCGTTGTTTGCCGCGCGTCATGCCAATGGAGCAGAAGCCCTTCCTAACTAGTTCCTTACTTCAAGGAGGGTACTACAATGCTAGCCAGCTTTCTTCGCATGTCATTGTTGAATGACAGAGTTGCTTCTCCGCGTGACGACGACCCCTTTGCAATATTGATTACCAGTTTTTTATGTAAAACCCTCGGGGGAAAAAGGCTAATTCATTGGTGTCCGTTTCATTTGGTGCCGCTTAATTGGTTCAACTAGCATACCCTACACCAGTCTCAAACTAACTAGTACCCGGGATAAGCCCTCTGGTCTACATGTCGCTCCGTAAGCGCCATTATTTATGCCGCACTAATGTTTACAAGAACTGCTGAACACGTGTTTTTCATGAATTACAGCGTCAAACCTACTGCTACCAGTAACGAGCCTTTCAGTTTTTTTCGCCTTCAGAATTCATTTCGTTTCTGTTTCATGAGGTGTGCGTGCCATTAGGCTTCTCATTGACCGGACCACTTGGCCGCAAGGCGGCATGTCATTAAACCGTGTGGTTTCGGACACGCTCACATATCCACCCGTGAAGAAACGCGTTGTGGGAGGCCAATTTATGTCCCTAGTGGGTTCATTGACGTGATATAATTTGTCATAGCGTTTTTCTATCATCATTCTTGTTTTCCAGTGAAATAAATCTCAAGTGAGTTATGCAACTTGTCACCGTCTTCATGCGCTGCCCCGTAACTAATTGGACTTCTGAGTGTCATTTGCATGAGATCGTTGATCATTTGCTTTCTATTACTGCATTGCATTTACTCGCCCATGTTCATTCCTTACTGGTCTTCGGTCCGTATTCATTTAAATTCTCTGGTATTTCAGTGGTTTGGTCGTTCACACATGTGCTCTTGATTAGTATATCGGAATGGAAAGCACACTTCCACGTAAAACGACATCTGGAAGGAATCCTCCGACGAGAATTGTCGATAGTACGTATTTATTCTTCTTTTGAAAGCTGTTCTAACATGGCGGGGTATTTTGGTGCAATAGTTCGTCGAATTACGGTAATCGCAGGTTTGTAAAAAGCTCTCAAAGCTATGAAATGTCAGTAGCTATGATGTTACACGATTATTCATTTTTTTTGCTTTTGGTCGGCATTTATAATGCAGGTTGATGTGTTATAACCAGTATACGTTCTCGTTATGTTCATCCTCTCCTAGGGGACATATTTGAAGCCTGTAGGGGCTACTTTCGTTGTCGAGAGAATTTTTTCGATTTTTGATTATCTGTCTTTTCGGGTTATATGACTCTTCCCTTAATCAACGCCGGTTCGTATATGGTTGATGGGGGTCGTATCTGGAACGGACAGAAGTTTTGGCGGGCCTTTATAGAGCTTTTCCTGTCGCTGACTTTTCTCGGTTTTCTCGTTTCATCTGTGCTGTACTCTCCTTCCCCTTTTATCTGCTTTTTCTGATAGTAGAGCTAGAAGAGCGGATGTGCCTACAGGAAAAAATAATGGGTCAAATGACCCTTCCCCAATCCTCCCCCTCTCCTCGCCTCTCAAAATTTCTTCTTCCAGTACGACCAACTCTCGCAACCTACCTACAATCTTTCTGAATTCCGCGAAAGCGAAAGAACGGGGGATGTATTACACACACGAAACGGGAAATCCGCGAAAAAGAAAAGTCAACAACCGAAAATATTCCGATCGCGCCTCGGAGGTTTTCCGTCGAGGGAACAGCCTTTACGAACACTATCGAGCAGATACGACTCCCCCCCCCTATCCACCAGCAAATGACCAAATGCAAACCCTGATGAGATTCTTTCAATGCCTATTCTCTCTTCCGCCCCTTTGGGGAAATTTGGTAAGGGGGCGATTTGCTGGGGATTGTGCTAGGGACTGCCATCCTCATGATGTGCTCTGGTTTTGAGCCGGGCAGATCTGGATTTCCGCCCGCGTCTAAGATTTGGCTTCGGGATAAGTCTTTGTGCCAGAAAGGGTTTTCGCATCGGGAACAGGTGAGTATAATTATTTCTGAACTAAACCCTAATAAATGAAACTGTTGTTCGTGGTTGTAAGTGCTCTGGGTAATCTGCACAAAAATACCTCACTTATTGGAATGGCGCCCTTCATTCTTTTTTTGACAATTTCTATCTTTTTTAACGTTTTATGTAGCGATTTCGTGAAAGTTGTTATTGCTGCAAAAATGCATGTAAATTCGCTTTGTTGCCCGTCGTAATGGATTTTCCCATAAGCGTTGGGGGATTCACTCCTATTCCGTCTATCCAGTGTCAACTTCCATGGGAAATGGATACACACAAGTGTGCCTAGCTTGACGAGGTTTTTGTTTTTGGCCTCACATTTCGTCGCTCACAAAGAAGGTCCACTGCAAAAAGAAAATCAGATGTCGAAAGAAACATGTTTTGCAGCATAACGTACACGACGTCTTCAAACAAATTCAATTTGCCCCTCAAAACAGCTTTTGACGGCTGCTGACGTTGTTACCATGAACGTAGTAGCAACCTATACTAAATTTAGAGGTAAAAAAGTGTTATGGCCTCTTTTTGCCTAACTATTAAATGAACAATTGGTGGAATCTCTGGTCTCTGAAGAGGACGAAGCGTGCGAAACCTCAGACCGAATAAAGGGTCCTTCCAAAAGCTTATTTGGCGGAAAAATTAATTTGACATTGTGTCGAGGTCCTAGTATGGAATAACATTAACGTTTTATGGCTCTGTTTTCAGTGTTTACTCGGACCAGGATACTGTATTTGTGGTACAGACTTGTATTGAATTTACATTTTTTTTCTTGAGGATTTTAATGACTTGCATGGATTTTTCATGAGAATTTCCAACTTCCAAAAAAAAAATAAAGAAAGAAACTTCCAAGATAGTGCTAATGTTAGCCTATCAAAGCGTGTGCTGAGACGCTTGTGCTTCAGAACTCTCTGAAGGACATCTTTTCAGGGACACAATCTTCTGCTATGTTATTTTCAAACTAACTCGTTCTGTGTCACTTAAAAGTCTGTGGATTTCATTGAATTCAGTCAAAAGTACACCGTGCAGTGCCACACTGAGAGAGGGCCCAAAGCGATTCCTCCCCCATCTTCACACTGTCGGCTACAGGATGGTGTGAACTTTAGCATTTTCTTTCTCCTCCTGCTCTTTTCCAGGTCTCCCATGTAGAATTCCCGCGTCACGATGCAGGCGAAGGCTGCCCCTTGTTCAAAACACATTCTTATGTAACAGCACAATAGGTCAAGTGGCAGAAAGTAACCACCTGCGGGACTGTCTTACAAAAAAAAGCGGAAAACACCATTGAAAATCAATGACTATTTCTGCATTGATCAATATCCTTCTGGAAACGCCCTGCTTTCTGCATCTGTTGAAGCCAATTGGCACGATAAATCTCGAAGTCGATTTGGATCATACGCCTAACAGGACGGGACTCCACGCCCCTGTGCGAGCACTTCGTGGCGCTTTTCCCAAGGGAGACACCCTTACAAGGACCTATCAAGCTGCAACATACCGACCCAGACGCCCACTGCGCCCGCCCGCCCACAAATGGACGACCGTACCTGATGCTCGTATTGCTTCATTTGCTAAGTAAAATATGAAGCGAAGGGATTGATATGAAGCGGCCGCGGTGCTGCATGGATATATGAGTACATACGTGCAGCCGTACCTACCGTAGCGGTATTGGCAAGATGCCTACGGGAAACTCGTCCGAAATTGCTTTTTGAGTCATTGAGAACGAAGGCTTTTCTTCGCAGGTTTTGACCGTTTCACTTCATTTTTTTCGCCATTTTCCCCACTATATAGCACCCTGCCAGATTTTTAGACCGGGCATCAAATCATGGTTCTATGGCTTTAAAAATCGTAGACGAGTACCAGCCATATGCACGAGTAAGTATTTTACTCTCTCAATTTGCCGGCTCCGAAGGTGACTGGGCTGATCCTCCTTATAGAATGACAATATATAACCCCGTTGAGGAATTCGCGTCAAACCCTCGCTTGAAATTTGAATGAGAAATTCATAATGCTCTGGAGATAGAGAGAATTTTTCACAGTAATTTGTCATCACAGACGACTTGCGTTCAATATCGCGTTATTCTTGCTTTCTGGGACACTAACCGCGATTAGAGGGTATAAAAATTTCTCTGGTAGGAGAGGAGGGGGGGGGAGTGTCGTGTTTGGTTGCTGAGCGTATTTGATTCTCAAAGAAATCATGCGGGAACCACAAGAATAGCTCTCTTTGTTTTGATTTTTTTCGTTTCACGTGGATTGAATAGTCCCGGTTAGTTATGGAAATTTGTTGGTGACGATCCCTCTCGCCCTCCCCCTCCCCCTCACACTCTGATGATCGACTCTTCTTTTGGGAAAAACTGGAGAAGCGAGTTGGAAAATTAGTAAGATGTGAGAATTTGAGAAGATGTTAGGTTGTGGATGGCTGGGTAGGGAAGGGTCGTACTGACAGCTCCATTTCACTCATTTTTCGATGCTACGCCCTGTGTGGAGGGTCAGCGCGCCAAACTCTACCGCAAACGACCAAGAGAATGTTTTATTAATAATTTTTGTTTATTTACTTTTCGTCAGCTTTCAACGTGAATCGGTTAAAGGGACCTTGATGCATTTATTTTGGATCCTGTTCGTGCTGCTAGGGAAGAAAAGTATAATTTGCTCGAGCACGTCGAACTCTTTTCATGATGCGCCACGCATAAAGCTCCCCTCTACATTTTAGTAGTATTTCACTGCATATATTAGTTTGCACCAACTCTCACGCATACCAAACTCCTTCTGGCGATGTGGAAATTACGATATCTCTCCGAATAAGCACAATAGAGCGACCATGCTTCGCCACCTCTGCTTGTCTGCGTCCTCTCACCGGAAGACGGGCAAGAGAATCGTGAATTACCGCTTCGTCGTTCCCTTAGTTTGCACTACCCTTCCGATTGGAGCTCTGGATTCCATGTAGACAAAGAAATGGTAGACACTGTTCTCTATTCTTGCTCATACGTTATCTATTCTCAAATAATACCACCTAGAATCGTCGTCATTTGCGGGCGCGACGTCGCACGCGACGCTCAGCGCGCGGCAAATTACGATTCTCTTGCCACACACCTCTCACATACACTGTGTCCGGAAGGATTTCAGAGCGATTCCGAGGATCATTAGTATGACAAACCGATTGTGTTCAGCGTTCTTATCCTCCCAAACGAATCTGGTATCAGTTCGCTGTCCCCGAAAGATGGGAGGCTCGATTGGCGTGGGCGGCAGCCGATCCGCGATTTAACTTCCACCGCGCATGTGGTAAGGCTGCGTTTATATTAGGTTGTCCGGAAAGTTCTCAGCGTTTTGGGTGTTTCACTTTAAACGATCGTAACTTTTTAATACTCATCGGATTTAATCGAAATAGGCACCATTCGAATCAGCACACTTTTGTTTTTACTTTTTTTTGCAAATGTGAGCAGTCGAGAAATCCCATAAAAGGAAAAACTGGGTGGTCGAGAATCCACGAAATCTACGAAGGTCTTTTTTGCCTGGTCTTAATTGATGAAGTATTTTTCAGCAAGGAAGTTCTGAAAATGTCTGAAAAGGTGACAGTCGGTTGGTGAAAGGTCTGGAGAATATGGTGGGTGAGGTAGAACTTCAACCCCAATTCGTTCAATTTATGGATAGTGATTTGTGAAACGTGTGGGCGGGCGTTGTCATGCAAAAGAATCGGACCCTTTCTTTTGATAAGTGTTGGCTGCAGCTGACAATATTTTCGGTACATTTGGTCGGTTTGTTCACAGTAGGGTTCTGCTGTGATGGTTTGGCCTGGTGATGAAAAGTTATAGTGGATTACAACAGCCGATGACCACCAAACCTGACCAGAAT
This sequence comes from Cooperia oncophora, assembly GCA_036418165.1. Lineage (NCBI taxonomy): Eukaryota > Metazoa > Nematoda > Chromadorea > Rhabditida > Trichostrongylidae > Cooperia > Cooperia oncophora. Next base: position 12,202 of record MU915316.1, read on the forward strand.
TTTTTTTCGTGAGGGTTCGGCTTTGAAAATTACCTCGGTGGTTCCTCCAAATCCAACCACTGTCCGGAACGTCTCCTGTTATCATACATGATCCATTTTTCATCACAGGTGACAAATCGGTTCAAAAACGGGTCAATTCTTTTGCGCAAAAGCAGCGAAGAAGGAACCTCGAGACGTGCCGATTCCTGCCGGTCACTCCGATTGTGGGGCACCTAATTGTCGAGTTTTTTCACCTTCCCAATGCGTTTCAAACAATCTGCAACACTGGATTTGCCAACGCCTAGCTTTTCTGCAATCTCTCGAACTGTTTGGGATGGGTCAGCCTTCAAAATCCCCTCAAAATCCTCGTCAGATATTGCTTTAGGTCGACCGCCATGAGGTTCATCTTCAATGCTGAAATCTCCTGAACGAACTTTGTTGAGCCATTGCAGCACAGTGCTTTCTCAGCACTATTGGGCCCCCACACCTGGTTAATTTGCTGAGCTGTTTCGGTTGCGGATTGCCCCAATTTATAGTCGAAGAAAAAAATCGTCCGAAGTGCTCTTTTCACACATGTTTGAAAAATCTTGAAAAAAGGGTTCATCAAGCAATGGTGAAACGGCAATTATACCATCAGATAGCGCAAGAAATTCTCTACAGGATGTGCTACTGAGAAGCAAGGCAGAATGAGTTTTTAAACAGCAGTGAATGTACAAAAAATAGGTGCACAAAACGCTAAGAACTTTCCGGACAACCTAATATTTTGGGGCGGCAGCGTAGCGTAGCGTAGCGCAGCGTAGCGTAGCGCTTCCAGCGTACGCCAGCGGCAGTGCTGGGGAGAGGATGCATATCGATCTAGCGTTCCCAGCGTCACCAGCGTCACGCTAGCGTACGCTAGCGTTACGCCAGCGTTTCTCCAGCGTTTCACCAGCGTTTTGCTAGGATTTGCAGGCGAGGGGAGTAGAGACTTATGTAGGCCGTAAGACGCGGAATCGACGTGTATTGTAGAGACTATGTGGCCGTCAGAGACGCAGAATCGATGTGTATTGTAGAGACTATGTGGCCGTCAGAGACGCGGAATCGACGTGTATTGTAGAGACTGAGGGAGTGAGAGACGCGCAATCGATGTGTTTTGTACCCTCCAGCTCTCCCATAGTCTCTACTCCCCTGCCGCTGCAAACGCTAGCAAAACGCTGGTGAAACGCTGGAGAAACGCTGGCGTAACGCTAGCGTACGCTAGCGTACGCTAGCGTGACGCTGGTGACGCTGGGAACGCTAGATCGATATGCATCCTCTCCCCGGCACTGCCGCTGGCGTACGCTGGAAGCGCTACGCTACGCTGCCGCAAAGTATAAACGCAGCCTAAGCGTGTCACTTACCTCCGCCTCGTAATGTGCAACTGGGAATGTTAATTGCCATATTACACCCTGTCCGTATCCGTTTCCACTCAAAATTCTATGAGAATCCGGTAAACCTCAGAGGTCGTTCTCCTTCTGGGAACTGTGAAGTCACGGAGCAAACGTGACCAAACTGTTTCTTCGAGCCCTCAAGGGAATCACTTGATGTTGCTAGAGCATCTATTATGTAGCCCATTTTTCATAGTGATTTATGGTGTTAACTGCAAACTAGTCCGTAATGGCCATTTATTCCCTGATGACCAACTAAAAACCGTGATGGGCGTCTTATTCTTTGCTCACATTCACTTTCATCCGCTGGTCTGGGCGAACGGCTAGCTCTGTTACTGAGCCGGACTTATGGCATGACTGGAGCAAATGGATAAATTTCAATGACTTTGTACTTCTCAGTTGCGACCCAAAATCTCAAAAACCAGAAAAAAACACGCATCAATTGGAATTACTACCCAAAACATATTAGTCAAAGTCAGCTACGATTTCGTTTTTCATTTGTCACATATCTGACCCGAGTAGTCTTTTTTTGAGATTCTGGCTTTGACGGATAACACTTTAACTCCCCCCTCCCTCCACAGCGCTCGCTCTTTTCCATTTAATCTAATCGCCTTTGCAGCCCTACGTCGGAAGTTACGATGGTAAACAAGCCATTCTTGTGTGAGTGACTAGTTGGAAACCCAATGATCCTTCTGAATAGAGCGCTTTTGAATAATTCCTTAGTGGTCTGGATCGAGATGGGAAATGGGACGGGTGTAGGGGTGTAAGCATCACACGCGCATCCACAATACGAAAAGCGAAACGGTGGAAACCGGAAATCGTAATAGCAGGAGCAATCTCATGGGATGCCTGAGGACGTGCAGAGCAGAGCACGTCGCATGTAGGGGTCCCTAGCGGTAGGGTCTTATTTTGTCGCTGGAGGGAGGGATCCAAATTTTTTTGGAAAAAAAGTGGTTGGTTGCTAACTTTCTCGGTTTTACCTCTCTCACGTTCGCTATATACCCCAAGCGAGACGACGGTTTTCAGGGGGGGGGGGAGAGACGGCAGGGATTTGTAAGAACTTTCAGAAAATCCCCGAGGAAGTAGTGAGAAGTTGACAGAATTTAAGGAGATGGTAGGTAGGATGGAAGCAGTGCAAGAGAAGGAAATCTCGAGTGGGAGGGCAGGGCACATCATCGTTGGGGATTTCCTATCAGATGTCGTACTCGGCCGCTGGGGTAAGGGCGTATTTGGTCTGAGTAATTTTTTTTGATAGTTGACTTTTCTTTTTCACGTACTCCAGAAGGGGGGGGGGCGCATTTGCCTTTTGAGAGAAATTTGCGGCGTTGGTAGAGAAGATTTCCCAGTTGTTGAATTTTTTCCTGTTTGTTAGGTTGTCCGGAAAGTTCTCAGCGTTTTGGTTTCACTTTAAACGATCGTAACTTTTTTAATACTCATCGGATTTAATCGAAATAGGCACCATTCGAATCAGCACACTTTTGCCAATGTGACAGCAGTCGAGAAATCCCATCAAAGTGAAAAACTGGGTGGTCGAAAATCAACGAAATCCACTAAGGCTTTTTTGCCTGGTCCTGATTGATGAAGTATTTTCCAGCAAGGGAGTTCTGAAAATGTTAGAAAAGGTGATAGTCGGTTGGCGAAAGGTCTGAAGAATATGGCGGTTGAGGTAGAACTTCAACCCCCAATTCGTTCAATTTATGGATAGTGATTTGTGAAACGTGGCGGGCGTTGTCATGCAAAGGAATCGGACCCTTTCTTTTGATAAGTGTTGGCTGCATCTGACAAAATTTTCGGTACAATTCGTCGATTTCTTCACAGTAGGGTTCTGCTGTGATGGTTTGGCCTGGTGATAAAAAGTTATAGTGGATCACACCAGCCGATGACCACCAAGCCGTGACCAGAATCTTTTTTTCGTGAGGGTTCGGCTTTAAAAATTACCTCGGTGGTTCGTCGAAATCCAACCACTGTCCGGAACGTCTCCTGTTATCATACATGACCCATTTTTCATCACAGGTGACAATTCGGCCCAAAAACAGGTCGTTTCTGCTGCGCAAAAGCAATGCAGAAGGAACCTCGAGACGTGCCGATTCCTGCCGGTCACTCCGATTGTGGGCACCCAATTCGAGTTTTTTCACCTTCCCAATGCGTTCCAGACCATCTGCAACAGTGGATTTGCCAAGGCCTAGCTCTTCTGCTATCTCTCGAACTGTTTGGGATGGGTCAGCCTCCAAAATCCCCCTAAAATCCTCGTCAGATATTGCTTTAGGTCGACCGCTATGAGGTTCATCTTCAAGGCTGAAATCTCCAGAACGAAATTTGTTGAGCCATTGCCGCACAGTGCTTTCTCTAGCACTATTGGGCCCCCACACCTGGTTAATTTGTCGAGCTGTTTCGATTGCGGATTGCCCCAATTTATAGTCGAAGAAAAAAATCGTCCGAAGTGCTCTTTTCACACGGCTTGGAAAAAATCTTGAAAAAAGGGTTTATCAAGCAATGGTGAAACGGCAATTATACCATCAGATAGCGCAAGAAATTCTCTACAGGATGTGCTACTGAGAAGCAAGGCAGAATGAGTTTTTAATCAGCAGTGAATGTACAAAAAATAGGTGCACAAAACGCTGAGAACTTTCCGGACAACCTAATAATCCCCCCCCCACAGTCCCTCGAACAGCCTCGACTCGTATCAGAGGAAGGAACTAGGGGGGAGAGGTCGTACAAGCCACCTTTTATGGGTGAGGGTCGTACGAAGTCGACCAGAATTCCCAAGTAGTGATGTGCTCTGGGGGACGGTAGTCTCTTGCGACCCCCCCCCCGCCTCCTTCCCCTGTGGCAGGATGCCTTTATATGGGACCCATACAGCATATACAATTTTAAATAAGCTGCTCGAGAATCTCCATTTGCTTGGGTTTTATACTCTGAATAGTGAAGCGAAAAGAAAAAATGATAAATCAAATAAGTGACAGCAAAAATCAAAGGTTAAACAGCAATAACAAGTCGTATAGTCGGATCTGTGCCTGTACAAGAACCTAGGATAAGAAGGTAAGTCAATAAAGGTACCATCTCATTTCGAAATCAGAGATAGAACCTTTTTCCATGACTTCTACAACCGTTTTTATTTTTTATATTTATATTTATTTATTTATCTCATTCTAAAGTTTCGATGAGGTCAATAGTTATAATAAGAAAAAATAGTATTAAAATGAAAATTATTCAGAAGTAAAGGGTATAATGGACTGAACACGATTGTTAGGGTAGTACATGAATAGTCAGCTTCCTAAATGTTATTCATGTTTTGTGAGTAAGGTTCCAAGTTAACTTCTCAATCGTTTAGGTATGAGGAAGTTGCGGTAGGTGTGGTTGCCCTAGATTCACAAAGAGCTATTTCCCTGCGTGGTATAGTAGCTAAAGGCTGCATTCATACTTTGCGCAGCGTCCACCAGCGTCTACCAGCGTCCACCAGCGACCACTAGCGTTAAATTGCATAATTCTGCGCTTTAGCAGTTGTGCGGTGAGGTTGCAATTTCACGGCAGCTGTATGCTACCTTCTTACTTCCCCATACTCTCTACTCCCGGCGCCGGTGAACGCTGGTGGACGCCGGTAAACGCTGGCAGACGCTAAATCGATACCTTTATATCCCTAGCCCTAGAGGCGCTGGTAGACGCTGGTGGACGCCGCCGCAAACTATGATGCAGTCTAACTCAGCCCTAATCACACACTTTGCGATGAAGGGATGGACGAGGCTCGTAACTATCGCACCTTACTCTTCGCGCCACTCTTCTTCGATGCATCAGAGGGAGGCACAGCTGCTGTGAGTCTCCACTTTCTTCCCATTCCGATTATCGCGGAATGTATTCAGGGCGACTCTTTCGGGGATCTCCTGCTCCGATGCGCAGATTTCCGAAGATCGGAGAAGCTGAAGGGAGCATGTTAGGTTTTCACGGACTTGTTCAGCATCAAAGAAATTTCCCATATGACTCGAACCGCCGATTGTAAGACTGTCAACTGTAAAAAATGACCATTTCCCGATCAGTGGCTGAAGGGCTCTTTGTGAATCATTTTCTGAGTTTGGCTACGTCTCTGTGTTCTTGTGCTCGATACTTCAACCCCTTTATACACCCAGCTTAGCGCTTCTGCACAGTGTTGTCCGTTTGGAGCAGGAAATTCAGCGCTTGGAAATCGAGAAAAAATTCTGCGAAATTTCTGTGGAGATCCTACTGTTTGGTGGTCCAGCCCTTCACTGTGTTTCTCTCAACCCTTCAACTATAACATATCCCTGCTTTGCATCCACCTCCTGGAATGTAATGTACATTTCTTGAGCATCACGGCAGGCGCACGTCTCCTGTCATGCACCTGTCCTGATCGCATCTCTCATTGAGTGATATATGTATGTTGAGCAGCTAATGTTGCCACATTTCTCAGCCCTTATTAGCGGTTTTCCCTGCACTTCCCCAATCAGCACTTTCATGGCCCTTTATGTAATTGAGATGAAAAACTGCCTCCGCACTTTAGAAATATTTATAGATTCGAAATAGGCTATTCTCACTGGCTAAGAAAAGGGCCATGTCGAGTTGGACCTAAAGAATCCAGTCCAAAACAGATTTTTTTGCAAGTTTCCGGCTATCTCTCCTGGAGATTGAGCCGTTGTGCTGTAGAGTCCACCATAAGAGGATATTCTTGGAACGGGCGAAAACCCATGCGAGAGCCAGAGCAGCTGTGCGTACTCGCACATTCATGAAGCGGGCCAGAAATATAATAGCTCTGCCAATGGACGTCGTGAGACTGGAGGGACCTTCGTGCTCATTTTCAAAAATGAAATGAGCTCGGAACCTTTTCTTCGTGCTATTCGAAGAAAAATGTGTGTGGAGGTGGTTATTCTAAGCTGGGAAAGTTTGTGGTGACCCTGCAAAACAAAAATCACCGAGACTTAGATTTCAGGTGCCTTATTTGCAAGGAGAGGTAGTCTCATCCAGTGGTGTGGTGCTACTGCAGTACCGGCAGCAGCACCCCAATTTGGCTCTTACATCCTGAATAGTTAGTTCGCTACTCTGAGAATCCTTCATTGCTTGGCTTTGCTGATATTTGTAAATGCAAGTAGAAGGTGTACGTGTTTCTTCAGGTTTTCGTGGGCTATCTAAATAAAAAACCATCCTTGTATGCCCAGGACTCACGTAGTAGGGAGGGATGCAAACTGTGCACTGCATTTCATTGGCAGGATTTGTCGTTTCCTCAGGGAGACACAAGAAGAGATCTTTGTGTTTTTGTGGTGGTACGGTGCGGGCAAGACATCCACGTTGCGGCGGTACGGTGAGAGCGGCCTTGTGTGCGGCGTCATGTGCACGGTATTCAGCAGACAGTGTGCAACCGTGCCTGTTCATGCGACTATTATATGTATTATTTCGCCTAATGCTGTGACATATAGAGCGCATTTCTAGCGGCGAAAGCTATAATAGAAGGTAAAGATGTTATCTTAAAATTTTAAGATGACCAATGGGCATTTTTTACTGTGAGATGATAATGTCAACCAAATGACATCATAAGAATGTGTACCCTCGTCATCCGGGCAGTTGATTAGGGCGGTCGTCAACGGGCCGCAGCGCGTGCCAGGAACTATTTGCTTTTCCAGGCTAATTTAGTCATTTTTTCCAACTTTTCACTGTTTTGGCTGCTTTTTCCAAGATTAGCAGTTCCTTATCTTCACAAGGGAAAAATGACTAAATTAGCCTGGAAAAAGCAAATAGTTCCTGGCACGCGCTGCGGCCCGTTGACGACCGCCCTAATCAACTGCCCGGATGACGAGAATAAGTTA
>MU915316.1:19493-32235 GCA_036418165.1 Cooperia oncophora
GCTACCGAAGTACGGCTGCATATGTGTACCCATGTATGCATGCAGCATCACGGCCGCTTCATACCAATCCCTTCGCTTCATAATTTGCTTAGCAAATGAATCGATTAGAGCGTCAGGAACGGTCGTCCATTTGTGGGCGGGCGGGCGTTTGGGTCGGTATGTTGTGGCTTGATAGGGCCCTTATAAGGGCACCTTCCTTGGAAAAGGCATTATGCAGCGCCTGCTCAGGGTCGCGGAATTCCGTCCTGCCAGGCGTATTAATCCTACTCGTCTTGGGGGATTTATCGTGCCAACTGCCTCTAATTCTGATAACTCTGTTTAACACCGCGGTGCGCGCTTCAAAGCTTATCACAGGAGTGCTGAGTCATAGGCAAAAGTCAGACCACGGATGCGACTCGAACCCGCATCTCCTACTTACCGGGCATTTGCGTTATCCATCACGTTACCGAGGCCCACACTTACCCTGTCAGCACAATGGCACATTGTGCCATGCCCTTAATGCACTCACACGGCTAACGTGATGAGCCGCATAGTCGATATCGGCAGTGAACCGGGAATTGCGCTTAGGCTGCGTTTATACTTTGCGGCAGCGTAGCGCAGCGTACGCAAGCATAAGCGCCCCCCCCCCCTCGGGCCCCACCCACCCCCCCCCCCCCCCCCCCCCCCCCCCCCCCCCCCCCCCCCCCCCCCCCCCCCCCCCCCCCCCCCCCCCCCCCCCCCCCCCCCCCCCCCCCCCCCCTGTGCATTCCAGCGTACGCCCAGCGCAGTTGTGCCGGGAGCAGGAATGCATATACGATCCTAGCGTTCACAGCGTCACCACGTTTTGCGTGGCGTTGCAGCGGCAGGGAGTAGAGACTATGTGGCCGTAAGAGACGCGCAATCGATGTTTGTTGTTACCCTCCAGCTCTCCCATAGTCTCTACTCCCCTGCCGCTGCAAACGCTAGCAAAACACTGGTGAAACGCTGGAGAAACGCTGGCGTAACGCTAGCGTACGCTAGCGTGACGCTGGGAACGCTAGATCGATATGCATCCTCTCCCCGGCACTGCCGCTGGCGTACGCTGGAAGCGCTACGCTACGCTGCCGCAAAGTATAAACGCAGCCTTACTTTCTACATTTCTCATAAGCTGAGCAAAATAGAGCCAGGTGGGAACTTAAAATTTTTTTATGATTTTTGAGAAGTTACTTGTTAGAGAGGTGGAGGTGGTCTAGCAGCAAGTGGCACGCTCACCACACGCGCGATCCGGGATTCAGATCTTGGATCGACTCCCGCCTAGGCCATCGAGGCCTTTTACCCTCACTAGAAGGAGTAAACTGGTACCAGCTCCGTCCAGGAGGTCAATAACATTGACGGCTGGCCCCATCATTGTGCAGGCCACGTCGCATTCAATAAGTCACTACGACTCTGAGTGGGAGTAGGAAGCGCGCCGTATCTAAACAAGGAGAATTAGGCGGAACTAGTGCGGCCAATGTTGGGAACTATTTTCTTCGTCTGTTACCTGACCTTAGTCGGGTAGCTCATTTTCACAGCGGAACGAGCTTGTTGTTATGTTAATCTGTGCTGTGCTGCTTGAAAACCTACAATAAAAAGCCTTCGCTGAGAGAGCTGCTTTCTTTTCCAAAGCCATGACATTCAGTTTCCCCGATGCTAATCCGTGAGGTGAGGTCGAACGCGTTTAACCAGAATTCCCATATTTTGAAGACGTGGAGAGCAGGGCACGTTCTGATTCTGGGAAAAATTTCGCTGAATGCGATAATCCTGACTCCAAGTTTCATCATCTGGTACGACCCCTTCCACAACCCACAGATCAGCTTACCAAACTTCCTCTGAAATCTAAAACCTTGGCGTCGAGCGGAGGCGCAGGGAAGGGGGGGGGGGGGTGGGGTGCGGTAGACACCTCCAATCAGCTATCAGGAGTATTATTCATGCGGCAGCTCACGAAGAAAAAGAGGATACAAAGTGCGCGGGAAACGGGAACAATTACCAATTAGAGGAAACTCTCTCAGACAAAATGCGACCCCCGTCCTCCATCTGACGACCAGAGAAACCATCAACGTGCCTCGCTCAAGAGTTAAGAACGAGCCAGAAGCGCCACTGACATAAGTTGCAAGAAAGGTATGGTGGTACACTGGGCCCACAGCTCGATGCAGCAGTGATCCCATAGAAGGACATGCAAAGGATAAAGGATAAAGCTTCCCCTCATTTCAGTAACTAACTTTGGAATGTAGCACTGATTCTTCTTCTGTTCACGATCGTAGTTGGGATGGTCAGTCTAATCGAAGATCTGCGGGGCAATCCGATGTATAAATCAGTAAATCATGTCCCCAGAGGTGTTTGGGGCCACCTGGCCCGACCAGGAAGGAAGGAAGACCTGGTAGAATCGTCCCGTAGTCCATCCAAGGCTCGCCCTTCACATGTGGTACAAGGCACGTGGTACTTTCATTCCACAGTGATCTGTCCATGACAGCCCAGCAGTCTTCTCTTTCACGATCCTTTTCGAGTAGGAACGTCGTAGGTTAGGGAACCGAGGGAGGGAAGACATATCTGGTCGCTGGAGGGAGAGAGGGAGAGAGGCGATCGTATTCTCTGGAGAAAACGTTTTTGGTTGTTGGATTCTTCTCCAATTTCCTGTCTTCAGTTTTCAAGTGCACCATATAGCCCCCCCCCTCCTCCTCGCTGCACGGCAGCACTTCGAGAAAACGTAGGGGAATTTTTTCAGAACAAAACGTAAAGAAAGTAAGTGGCGGGAAGTTGGGAAAATTGAGGAGGATGACACATAGAATGTCGGATGGACGGGAGGGGAGGGTTATACCAGAAGCAGAAGTCCTGAGAAGGGTCGTATTTTGCCTGAATTCCCCCTCCCCTAACGGCAGGACGTGCCCTAATTTCGAGATCCATTCCCAAGGTCTTCCCAACTACGAAACGTGTCTAGATCAGCTGAAATTTCTCCTAGCAATGCTAGCAGAATCCTGTTCCACATCCTACTCTATTCCCCCTTTGAGATCGGTAGGTATGCAGTGGCTTGTAAAAATCTTCCTCATGCTTACGTCAACCCCAGCAAGGTGGAATGCTGGCTCGACTAATTGTAAGACAGCTGTGCAGTTGCGAAGTTTGATGGACTCATCTCAATTCCTGAATTATCCTTCTGAAAATGTGCTATCACGAAACGGGCACATTTCTTGATGGTTTTAGCGAGGAAATTCAATTAAATGCACTCCTGCACAGTGTGTATCACAGGTTGTGGACATGAAGCAATTTAAGTGACGACAGACAGCGCTGCGAACATCGAAATGAGCAAAAACTGTAATTTCATTGCAAGCGCCGTCGGAACAAAATGAGAATCAACTTAATGACTGGAGATATGGCTACCGTTGAGAATTGGTGCCATTGTTCCCAGACAGCGGTGAAATTCTCTTTCCTAAATTTAGGCAGTTTGTCCTTCGAGGAGCGTCAGAACTGAGGGATCCTTTGCTAAACAGAAGCAGTCACCGTTGAACACAGCGTGCCCAGACACCAGTAGATCCTTGTCACTTGCAAGCATTTCCAACACATGAAAAGGGGCAAAAATAAAGCCGGAGGGCTGTGATAGCTAATGATGCTGTTTCACACTCCACCCCACAAAGTGTGACATTCGCGTCTATGCCGAGATCCCACAGCGACCAGCATGAACGGCAAGGTGCAGATCACGGGGGTGTGTAGAGAACAACTAAACGTGGGCGGACGCAGACTTGTGAAGCATTTGGCCATAGATAGGCGTACGCCTAGTCGTGCGACACGTTCGTTTGTGTGCTTGCCTGTGGGTGGAGTCTGGAACGTCATTGCATCTGAGTATCAATACCCTCCAGCCTCATTTCCGGGCATCCTCAAGTGATCTCAAGTGGCACACTTCTGCAGCTACAGAGACGTTCATCTCGCACATGGCAAGGGTCAGGATCGTCGAAGGTTAGAGTAGAGTGTATCTTTGGATGAATCTTTTTGCTGAAGTGACGTTACCGGAATCGGGGTATATCATCGTTGAGGATTCCCCAGAAGGGGGAGGGGTCGCATTTGGTCGCTATGGGGAGGAGTGGAACGCATTTGGTCTGGGAAATTTTTCTTGATAGTTGATTTTTGTTGCTTTACGGACGCTATAACTTGGGGAGGGTCGTATTTGCCTTTGAGAGAAATTTGCGGCATTGGGCTTTACCCGTCTGTTGACTTTTCGCGGTTTTTCCCCGTTTCACGTGTGCTGTATACCCCCCCTCCCGCTTGACAGGAACCGTGGCGAAAAGCCTGGAAAAGGTGGCAAGAGAGGCGATACAGTAGATAGCATGGGAAGGGGGGGGGGTCGTACTTTCCAAAAGTTTTTCAGTAAGACAAGCCCTGGAAAAAACTAACGGAAACTGTAAACAAAACTGTAAAGAGGGAGGGGTCGTATCAAGCCACCTCTTAGGGGGGGGGTGTAGTACGAACTCGACCAAAATCCCTAACTTCTTTGTCCCCTCCCTAAGCGAACTTGCCCTACTATCACGCAATAATGCGACTAGTTTTAAATAGGAGGAGCAGCTGCTTTTGTCTTTTTTTGCATATTTGCCTCTTCTGATTAGTTTTCAAACAGTTTTTATTCAATATCATTGTCCAGCTATGTTATTCATATCATTCACTATATTTACTTATATTAAGTTGTTCAATAACATCAAATGAAGTACTGATCATACAACTGATAATCTAAAGAATGAAACTAACTACCGTAGAACCATTGGTAATTTTAGAATAGGACTTTTATTGAAAGAAATGAAATCAGAACACATTCCTTTTTGCTCGAATCATTTGCGACGTTTGAGGCAATTAAGGGGCGCATTATTTGAGGGTAAGGCTTACACCCCCATAAAGTAGGGTAAATATTGGGAGCATCAAAAAAGGTTCCCGAGAGCGGTGTGAGCTAGCGTTAAACGCTCTCGTGAGGCACGCCAGTTTCATCGAGGCCATCCAACATCCAAGTTCTCTGGTCGAAATGATGGACTGCGCTCCGCAAAGGGTGCTCACTCCAATCAGTCTTTCGCTCAGTCCAGATTGGTGTGGGCACCGAGTAGCACCCAGCTAAGCCAGCGCGGCCACTTTCTAGAGACCTGCGAACACCTGAGACCAAACAGGTCTGCGTTCATACCTTTGCGTAAGGTACACTAGCGTCTGCCAGCGTCGACGTGGCATAGCGAAGCGCACCTATTGACATCCCAGGTATTCAACGTTACCAGCATCCACCAGCCTTCACCGGCGACCAGGAAAAGAGAGTATGGAAAAGTAGGAGGGTAGCAAACAGCTGTATTAGGCGTCGTGAAATTGCGGCGTGTGCGACCGCACCGCACAACTGCTAAAGTACAGGATTATGAATTTAAATGTGGGTGTAGTGTAGTTGCGAGGTGTGGTTGCAAACGCCTACTTCAGCTGTCTGCTACACTCCTACTTCCCCATACTCTCCATTCCCAGTCGCTGGTGATCGCTGGTGGACTGGACGCTAGATTAAAACCCTTGTTTCCCTATCCCTCGAGACCTTGGCAGACGCTGGTAGACTGCCAGACGCTAGATCGATATCGTTACTTCCCTAGTCGCTGACGCTGCCGGATCTTCGGAACGCTAGTGGACGCTGGCAGACGATGGTGGACGCTGCCGCAAAGAAGCATGGCCTAACTCACTCGCACCGCGCTGCAGCTTCACAACAGTTTGCAGATCCCATAAAATGAGACTTGGTTGTTTGAAACTCACAGGAGGGAATAGCGAAAACACAAGCATGCCCCTCCGAGTCGATAGGGTCCAATTTTCTTAAAATTCGTCTGAGGAAAGTTTCCAAAAAAGATTGAAAGCATCTTTCTCTAGCTTCGACATAGCGTGTATCTTTTTCATGTTGGCAGATGTTCTCTGGTGATAATGAAAAAGAGCATATAAGTCATTTACCGCACGCGATAATTCCGCACGATATCGCAGTGCTACATGTTATCCTGTTCAATACCAGACCGTGCCATTACAAGTGCGAACGCTTCTACAGGACTTGTGTTGTGGTACTGCCAAAGACGTATTGATCGGTACTGCTATACCGTCAATACGCTAGCCCCTTGCGTCGGCTCACAACAGCTCATTCGGAACCAGTGTCGCCCTTGGCACTCGCGACTCCGGGAATGCGGCAGCCAGGTACGACCCAAACTTACAAAAAACCTTGTAAGTTCAAGCTCATAAATTTACCATCATTAGAAGAATGACAGTTTGGAATGTCACGCGTCAGTAGGTCTTTGTTGGAGGGGGGGTGGGACCGAGTGGACTTCCTGGTAAGCGGCTTTTTTCTTCTTTTTATCCTGTACACTCCATATCACGGAGATGGGAGGGCCGTGGTTCACAGAGCGAGATGGGTGTGCCTTTTGTTGCATGTTTGTCGACCCCCCACCTTCAAATGTCTCACAAAGATTCTACGCAGCCCCACCCCTGCGAGTGAAGTGCGGAGCCCACCCTTCCCATTTCCTAGATATGAAGCGTATGTATGGAGCCAGCCGCTCTTTACAGTAGCAAATTGAGTGTGAACACGCCAGGAATCCTGCTTTCTAGAGCTTCGCTGGATTTCCTTTGAAGTGTACATGAGGAGTATTTAAGTGACGACCTACATGTGCCACGGAGTGTTTAAGAGTTATTTACCGATTTATGTCATTGAATCATAAAAAGACAACTTTTGGGCCTGATTCAGTTTTTCTATACTACAACGTGTGGAATTTAGTCATAACTCCAACTTTTGATTGGGCATGCAATGCTTACCTGTGATTGGTTCCGCTGATAGTGCACCAATCATAGGCGCCTTTGACACACTTCACGCAATCTAGCCAAAAATCTAGAACAACAGTTGTGTGGGACTAATTTTTGTATATAAAAACATAAAATATATCGAACTGTATTGAGAATGATACACTTTTTCAGCTAACCAAGTTGTCGAATTTACCGTGTGCAGTTGGATATTGACGATATTATCATATATATTTGTGGCCGTTACACTTCCACTTTCAGCTTGTTTATGTATAAAGGTATGGTTTGTTTAGTGAAAATCATTTTAATTACGAATTTAGGTGCATGTTAGGTATGCGCTCGTAGAAGATGGCAAGCCAAAAAGCCTCCATTGCCTTTGATTATAGCGTGACATAAATTCATGTCCTATACCCATTCCTTCCGTATTCAATCTTCGCATAAATTAGGTCTTAATAGCTGGGAATTCTGGTCAAAACACCGTTGCCAATCCAGATATTTGCTCTATCGTCAACAGCAACTAACTAGATTGCTTCTGAATCGCGCAAAAAGGGACATTTTGGAAAAATATGGTGTCGACGGTTTCTAGGAAACATTAAGATATGGAAAAATTCCTTTACACCAGGAGGTTCCATTTCCTCCTACTTATCTTCTTTCCTCGAAGGAGGAGAGGTAGCGGCGAGACATCCGACCAGTTACATAAATTGGATATAGTAAAATCACCGCTCCACTCTAAGGGGTACCCAATCTCTAAGGGGTACAGATGATACCGTCGCAGTCCAGGTGGGGCAATCTCAGGAGGCACAGAATGAGCCCATTCGCAAGTGGGTTTTTTTAGCGCAATAGTGATCGGTAAGTGTTCGATTCAGGAAGAAAACACCACTGGTAGGGGACGAGGTTGTTTGAGTCCAATTCGTATGCGTCGTTGACAGAAGCTTATCATTTGAGTGTGGGGTGGGAAGTTGGTGGGAATGGGAGACGGGCAAGAGAATCGTAATTGGTCGCTCTGTGCCGCGCGCGACGTAAGAGCGGCGTTTTCTTAATTCGTGTTATACTGTCCATTGGAGCACCTTACTTCACGTGGGCTACAAAATAGTCCACATTTATGACTACCTTCGATTCTAAATTAACTGTTGTCGCCATCTACGACCTGAAGCCATCGTCATTTGCGAGCGCGACGTCGCACGCGACGCCCATTAGCGCTCTGTGAGGTTACATTCGACTTGCGGAATCTCTTGTACATAACCCGATTGGGAATACCCAACATGGGGAGGGTCGGTATTCTGATCGACTGAGGGGAGGAAATCGTATTCAAGCAGAGAAATTTTATTTTGCAGCTGTTTCATTTTCAGGTTGAAGCGATAACGGTGTGGGAGAGTGGTCGTATTCTTTCGTTTGTCGGCAAGGAAAGGGAGAAGTGTCGTATGTGCCTTCAAGAAAAATTTGCGGCGTTAAGAAAATTTTTCCCTTTGACTTTTCGCGGTATTCCTGTTTCACATGTGCTTTATATCTCCCCGTCCCCCCTCACCTCCCGCTCGGCAGAAAGCAAAGCTTTGGGGAAAAAGAAGAAACATTCTGAAGAATGAATTCTGAGAATGAGATTTCTGAGAATGTCGGAAAAAGCTGAGAACAGTGGTGGGAAGTGGGGAAAATTTAGAAAAGTGGTAGATGGGATGTTGGGAAGGAAGGGATTGGGGATCACCTCCCGACCGCTCTGCGCGTATACAGTGACCGTAACAAAAGTATGTGGACACCTCAAATTTTGATTTTGCGAAGTTGCCTTTGGATTTTGCGATCTGAGACCATCACTGTTAGATTCCTCATAAGCGAAAGTATAGGAATGCACTACTTCTGAATACATTGTGAACTAACGTACAATTATTTATTGTTTTGAAAAAATTTCTTAATAACAAAAGTATGTGGACACCTGAGAAAGTTCAAAGTTTGACTCCAAATCTGCAACCCATATCTATCGTCTTTGCTCCCCTTTAACCTGTACTCATGCCTCGTCGTGGCAGTACTCTCTCCGAAGGCGAACAATCTCAGATTGGAGCTCTCAGTGCTGCTGGACGCTCGACTAGAGAAATTGCAAGACAGCTCGGACGTTCGGCGACGTGCGTTGGTAAATACCTCCAGAATCCTGATGGCTACCATTCAGCACATATTTCGGGGCGTCCTCGATCTTTGTCCGCAAAAGACATCAGAAGAATAGCGCGTGTCGCCTCAAACTCCCCCTTCTGCTGAAGACGATCCATGCTGCAGTGAATCTACCGGTCTCAAAAATGACGATATGGCGCTATATTTCGATCAAATGAGCATATCACACGAGAGACCATGAAGAAAGCTCCTCGCCTGACTGCCCAACACCGGCTGGCGAGACTGAACTTCGCGCGTGCAAACATGGCGACGTCGTGGGACAAGGTGAAGTTTTTTGAGAAATTTGTAAAATCAGAAAGACAACATCTCATGCGCTTTTCTTTCTTAGGTTATCTTTACCAATGAAAAAAAGTTCAATCTCGACGGTCCAGATGGATATCGGCACTACTGGAGAGACCTTCGTCGCGATCCGTTGGTGTTCTCGAGGCGAAATTCGAGGCGGCTCTTGATGGTGTGGGGTGGTTTTGGAACCAGCGGAAAGTTAGAGCTCGCCTTCCCATCGTGCCGTATGAACAGTCAGGAATATCAAGGAGTGCTCGAATCCTACCTCTTGCTTTTTCTGAGTGGGCCACGACCCAGGACACATGTGCTGCAGCAGGACAACGCCGCCGTGCATGTTTCAAATTCTACTATAAAATGGCTCCAACGCAATGGTATCAAAGTGATGGATTGGCCGGCATGTTCTCCTGACTGCAACCCAATCGAAAACCTGTGGGGAATTATGGTTCGACGAACTTACATGAACAATCGGCAGTACAACAGCGTGCGAGACCCCAAGGAGGCGGTAGTGGCTGCATGGGAGGAAATCGACGAAGACACTATCACAAATCTTGTCCACAGCATGCCAGACAGAATGTTCGAAGTAATAGTGAACGCGGGAGGGAGCACCAAGTTTTAATTTCCATGATACTTTTGTTTTTTGTTAAGTGTCCACATACTTTTGTTATTAAGAAATTTTTTCAAAACAATAAATCATTGCTCAATGAGCTTTCAAAATAGTGCTTTTAGAGGTAGTGCATTCCTATACTTTCGCTTATGAGGAATTTAACAGTGATGGTCTCAGATCGCAATATCCAAAGGCAGTTTCGCAAAATCAAAATTTGGGGTGTCCACATACTTTTGTTACGCACTGTATTGCGTACCATTGGCTACCAACGTGTCTAAAGGGTACCTCTCTAAGAACTAACTACCAAGTGTAAAATAACCTTTAGAAATACACGCGTGCTTATTGACGCCTTCTTACACCGTTCCAGTCGATTGGGGCGATATCTGTACCGCGCCCAAAATCCAGGAAAATTATGCAAAAAACGCGCGGGTTCGCTTGGGAGGACGGGGCGGGGCACTTCGCACTTCGCTTTTTTCTATCGTCGTGTTTATTGCTTCACAAGAGTTGACAGGTATTTCTTCATAAGAGTACAAGTTATCTCCACAAATTTGTCTGGTACCAGTTCCCACCTTCACAAGATTTCAAAAATCTCCATGTACTCGATGGCGCGATATGACAACAGGAATTGGCTAAAGCGCTTGAAGGTGTCCCTACCCTGAGCCAAACTGTTCCTTAGAATCGAAAAAGTTCCCGCATTGCCAGGTACGATCCTCCTATACAGTGATCCAAAGACGAACCCCTTTGAAGCGCATCCACGATGTGCAGCTTCTTTCGGTGCAGGTGATCGGGTGTTTGGGCGGCGCCAAAAGGCGCTTTTCAGCAATTGTTGAGGTGTGCAAGCGACAAAACTCAGGCATCACGTCGTCCGTATCGATCGTTTTTCTACAATTTCGTTGCCGTTT
Organism: Cooperia oncophora; assembly: GCA_036418165.1. Classification (NCBI taxonomy): domain Eukaryota; kingdom Metazoa; phylum Nematoda; class Chromadorea; order Rhabditida; family Trichostrongylidae; genus Cooperia; species Cooperia oncophora. Next base: position 30,198 of record MU915316.1, read on the forward strand.
ACCCGCTTCTACAAATGTATGAGAACGAGCTGGCACCGCGACAAACTCAGCCTCTTCGAAAATCTATCATAAGCAGCGAACAAGATTCACTGTGTGTTTCATGACATCGACGGGATAGATCTTACCCAGAGACATCGTGGCTCAGCGAACTTTGAGAGAACAATTTCGAGAGTGTATGTTGAACTTTCTCTTCAGAAGTGAACCACTACCAGCTCCCGTCAGGTCATGCTTGACTAATGCTCTAAACTTTTCCAAATCTCCTTAGGCTGTTTTCATACTTTGCGGCAGCGTCCACCAGCGTTCCGAGCGTCCGGCAGCGTCAGCCACTAGGGAAAGATAGATATCGATCTAGCGTCTGCCCGCGTCTGCCAGAGTCCACCAGCGATCAGTAGCAGACTGTTGGTGGAGAGTATGGGGCGATAAGAGAGTACCACTGTCTGCCTACCCTCAACATCGCGCCATACCTCTACAACAGTTTGTACCCCTCCTATCTCCACATATTCTATCAGCTGTCTGCTACACTCCTATCGCGCCATACTCTGTACCAGCAGTCTGCTACCCTCCTATTTCCCCATACTCTACCAGCTGTCTGCTACCCTCCTATCGCGCCATACTCTCCGCCTGGACGCTGTTAGACGCTAGCAGCAGACGCTAGACCGATATCTATACTTTCCTGGTCGCTGACGCTGCCGGACGCTCGGAACGCTGGTGGACGCTACTTCGCTGGTGGACGTTGTCGCAAAGTATGGACGCAGCTTTGGATTCTCAGTGAACAAATGCCGAAAGGCTGACAGCGCGAAAGGAAAAATTCACAAGTTTGAATAGGAGAGTCATGGTAACGCAAAATGCATAATTTCAGGTAGTTCAAGAGTATGAGCGTGCAGTCATCTTCCGACTTGGTCGATTAATGCCAGGAGGAGCAAAAGGACCTGGTAAGTTGTACTGTAATGGCAGAGACTAGAAAAAATCTTACCTAATTTTTTTTCCAGGTATCTTTTTTATACTGCCATGTATTGACTCGTATAAAAAAATTGATCTCAGGGTGGTCTCATTCGATGTTCCTCCTCAAGAGGTACGTTTCCTATGATAATGTTATGAAAGTGTTACGCATTACTTAACTCACGTTTTTAAAGATAATCTCCCCTCCCCTCACTTCTAACTATTATGCTTACTGTACTCCTAACTGTTATGCGTACTGGAAGTACTGTTAAAAATCCCTACAAATTGAATTGCTGTCCTTACTCCATTGGTTCGACATGCCGTAGCCTTTCGAGATGAATTAGGTCCTGGTCTCAGTGTGTGTGGTTCAGGTGGGATGTCGAGGTTTAGCAGGGCACGTTGTACGTTCGAAACCCCTAGGTTTCGTTCATATTTGCGGCAGCGTCTACCAGCGAACACTAGCATTTCAAGCGTCCGGCAGCGTCAGCGATTAGGAAAGTATAGATATCGATCTAGCGTCTGCCAGCGTCTACCAGCGTCCACCAGCGTTCACCAGCGACCGGGAGTAGAGAGTATGGGGAAGTAGGAGGGTAGCAAACAGCTGGATTAGGCGTCGTGAAATCGCGGCGTGTGCAACCGCACCGTACAACTACACTACACCGTACATTGAATTGCATAATTCTGTGCTTTAGCAGTTGTGCTGTGTAGTTGCACAATTTCACGAGCTAATCCGTTTGCTACCCTCATACATCCCCATACCCTCTGCTACCGGTCGCTGGTGAACGCCGGTTGACGCCGGTAGACGCTGGCAGACGCTGGTGGACGCTGGCAGACGCTGACTCGATATCTATACTTTCCTAGTCGCTGACGCTGCCGGACGCTCGGAAGGCTAGTGGTCGCTGGTGGACGCTGCCGCGAAGTATGAACGCAGCCTTAGTCTTCTAAAGGGGTTGGAGGTGCCTGTGTAATAAAGGTGACAACGTTGAGATATGGTTTGACTAAAACTCGTTTCTGACGGAGTATGTGTAACTATCAAATCCTGTTTTCAGATTCTTTCAAAGGATTCTGTAACTGTCGCTGTAGATGCCGTCGTTTATTT